>CAUYUJ010018060.1:159031-169031 GCA_963575745.1 Prorocentrum cordatum
CCTCCCTCCCTCCTCCTCCTCCTCCTCCTCCTCTTCCTCCTCCTCCTCCTCTTCCCTCCTTCTCCTCCTCCCCTTCCTCCTCCTCCTCCTCCGAGGCTCCCATGCGAATACATGTAGCGCCCGACACTGCGCTACTCGCCCCCCGTCGTCGCCCCCCGCTCCTCGGGCGGCAGCGGCGGCGCGACGGCCGGGCCCCCGGACACCGTGCGCGGCCCAGGGCCGAGGGCGGCCTCCAGGCGGCGGGCCGCCTCCTGGCGTTGGGGAGGAGGCGTCGGGCTCGGGCCTGGGGGCGGGGGGGGAAAGAAGAGAAGAGAGAAGGGGGGGACGACACAGGAGGAGGAGGAGGAGGAAGAGGAGGAGGAGGAGGAGGAGGAGGAGGAGGAGGAGGACCCTTACCTTTACCGATGATACGTGGTGACTGGCAGCAGGGCTAGGCACGCGCAGCAAAGTTACAGATCAGGGAACCTCCCTCCAGATTTCGGAGGCTTCCCTTTGTTCAGGTTCCCGAGGGCTTCCCCAGGTTTGGTGGGTGGGCCGCAAGGGTCCTTCAAACCTTAAGGGGAAAGAACACAATGCCGACCACAAACTTGACAATACACAACTCCCCGAAGAGAGGCAAGCTGGTGAGAAGGGTGGCACAGCTCAGCAACAGGATGATCGAGACCCCCACCCACTCCGCCCTCAGGTGCCTGCCGCGGGGGAAGGGCACTAATTCGCTGCAGAACTTCAGAGCGAGACTTACAGACAGTAGGCACCAGAATTCGTACAGAGGGCCTCGCTTGCTGAAAGAACGGCACAGAGGGAGCACTTCAACGTCGTAGACTTTACGACACAGCTGTGGCCCGAGTCCCGCAGCCTACAGAGCCTCTCGTCAAGGCTGCGCACAGCACTCTTCGCACGACAGCATTGCGGGCGATTTGGGGACTCACGGTCCGAGGAAAACAGCACCTCCCTCTGCACAGCAAGGAGGCGTTCAAGAACCTTGGAAGCCCGCTGATCAGCCTGGAGGAAGAGCAGGAGGAGGAGGAGCAGGAGCAGGAGGATGAGGAGGAGAAGGAGGAGGACGAGGAGGAGCAAGAGCAGGAGCAGGAGCAGGAGCAGGAGGCGGAAGCCCGCGCACGACCGACCCGCTAACCACCTGCGACCCACCCGCGACCCGCCCGCGACCCACCCCGCGCCCGCCACCTCACTCTTATCCTCAACTGCGGAGTGCTACACGGGAGAGATTTTCTCTCCTCGATGCTCGAAATCAAACCGCACTGCATCGTCGCTGCATCGACGACGTCGGGCGGCGCATCGGCGACGTCGGGGTGGAGAAAATCGGTCTCCAAATCGAGCCGCATCGCCGATTCTTCGGTGATGCGGCGCGATCCTCCGACCCTCTCTACTCTGAATCGACTCGGACCCCATCTCGGAGGTCTGGAGGCATTGAACCGACTGGCTCGCCCGACCCCCAGGCCCAGGCGCAAGAGCTCCTAACGCAAAACGTGGACAACATCCTGCCGCACTTCTTGCGCTTCCTAGGAATCCCTAGGAATACGTAGGAATGCACGATTTCACTACCCGACCTCCTACCAGTCGACTCGCCTCCTCGCCTTTGCTGCTATTAGGGCGCGTTGCTCGGGTACTGCCTTTTCTTCCTTGGCACTCGATGTCGACCCGACACGCTCGCCCAACCTCCGATCCTTCAGGCCAAGGTGCGAGACGTCCTCAGAAGCCTCCCAGATGGAATCCCAGCAGATGGGGCCAGAGTAGACGGGATCGAAGTGTATGTTTATCTGCCTTTCTTCCTGGATAATTGGGCATCGACCCAGCCCCTTCGCCCGACCCCCGCACCTCCAGGTCCAGGCGCGAGACGCCCTCAGAGGCCTCCCAGGTGGAATCGCAGCAGATGGGGCCAGAGCAGCTGAGGTCGAAGTGTGTGTGTGTGTGTGCCCTTCCTCGATAGGGGACGTCGACCCGGCCCCTCCGCCCGCACCCCCGCTCCTCCAGGTCCAGGCGCGAGACGTCCTCCACCCCTGCCTCGAACAGCCCCAGCGCCGCGCCGGCCAGCTCCAGCGGCGCCCCGGGCGTGCCCAACGCCCGCACCGTGGCCGCCAGCGCGCTGCGCCCCGGCCGCAGCCCGCGCGCCGCCCGCCGCTGCAGCAGGCCGAGGCTCTCCTGCCAGGCGCCGGCGCGGCTCAGCGCGCGCAGGACGGCGTCGTAGGCGATCGCGCTCGGCTGCGGGCCGCGCTCCTCCCCAGAGACTCGGACGCTCCAACAGAGAAGTGGGAGCGGCGGGGTTTGGGCGGCCTTCGGCCGCCGGGGGGCCCTCGCTGGGCCTCCCAGAGCGTCAGGCGCCAGCGCCTCGGGGAGAAACGCCGGCCCTTTCGGGAAGTGGTCTCTGGACCTCCAGGGCCCACGGCCCACGCACCGAACAAAAGGGAGCCACCAGATGTCTGGGTCTGTACTGGAACGGTGGTTATGCCCTGTGCTATGTTTGGACTCCCTTCAGGCCCCGCTCCAACGCGACACAGTGCAGGCCAATCCACCAGAAACCCTGAGACCCCAGGGCGTCCTGTGATTTTCGGCATGGAAGCGTCACGCCCTCCATGGCAAAACCACCGAAACGCAGGAAACCCAGGGCACCCTGGAGGCAAGCGAGGTGCTTCTTGGCATGGGCCCCCACTGTATGCGCGACGAAAACCAACGGGTCTCACGCGAGACGGCACCGCGACCTTGCGCGGGGGGGCCTGCGCGGACCGCCCTGCGCGGCACGCCACCTTGGAGGCGAGGGCACTTCTACGCGCGACCTGACGCGGGCAGCCTACGCGCCAATGCCGGCGCAGACGACCCCGTTTCTGTTTGCGCCCCTCACGTGGTACAGTCGACCCGTATGGTAAGGATGTGCGGCAAGTACGAAAGGGTCTTGGAAGGCCACGACAACGCTCTGCGAGCGGGGCGCGGCCAGCGGAGGCGGCCAAGAATGGGCCGAAGGGAGGAGTGATGCAAGGGCACCCTTGGAAAAGTCGCTCATCCTTACTATGCGGGTCGACTGTACGTAACGCTTCGGCTCCAAGGGCCGCAGAGCTGTGCACCGCACCCAACCGCCGCTCGGTGCAGACGAGTCGGCCCCGCTCCTCTGGGAGCACCGCGCCCTGCGGTGCGAGGACCGCGCGAAGTTGTCTTCGCGCGCTCGCGCCCCCGCGGCGCCCCAGCTGGGGAAGCTTGCAGGAACTGATGCCGCTACTCCCCAGGACCTCTCCGGGGACTCATTATGACAAGAAGTTCGAAGCGAGTTCAGCGGTGGCGACGCGGGCCTCCAGGAAACCCGAAAACGAGGGAAGAGTAGCTGCATGGCTACCTTTTCCTTTTCAGATTATCGCGAGCTCGTTCACCCAGAAATTAATTAGTTCGTCGAACCTGCGTACAACACGTAGAACAGATCTACTACCAAGTGTACGTATTCCTATGTGTAGATTCGGCTAACAGACTTGTTCTGTGGGGGACTTTCTCTAGTCGATCTCTTGCTCGAATCGCGCCCCCGCGGTGCGCGGAGCGCGCGATCTTTCATCCTCGCGCGCTCGCGGTTTTTCGCGGCGCCCCCCCCCTCGGAGAGCGGCATCATGCGTCCCCGGGTCCGGGCCGCGGCGCGGGCACCCGGAGCACGCGACTCTTAGGTCGGGCGTGTCCGCCCCTACAGGCGGATTGTGAACGAAAATTAATACATACCAAACACTTAATCCAAAATACCAGAAAAATCATCCCCAGGCGATTTTTGACTATTTTTGAATATTCCTCCTGTAGAGGGACAGGCCCGATTTACCGTACGCGCCCGCCCGTCGCTGGGGGGCCAAAGGTCTCCTCGGCGTGAGCGACAATGGCTGGCGGGGCGCACCAGGGGGTGGAGGGAGGGGGGAGGGCTTTGTAGAGGGAGGCCGCTTCTTAGAGGGCGCCAGCCCTGCATCTACAAATGAGGCCCGCGCCTTCCGAGACCCAGGGGTGCTTCTGAGAGGCCCTCCCCCCCTCCCCCACCCCCTCTGCGCATGCGTGAATGTGAGCGACGACAAGGAGAAGGTCTTGCGCAAAAAGACGCAGCGACCTTCGGCCGCGACTTGCGCGGGCCGCCAGCGGGGAAAACACCGCGTGGGGAAGAGGGCGCTGACGCGCGACCTTACGCGGGGAGCTTACGCGCAAGTGTCCGCGCAGATGAGCCCGCTGTTCTTCGTCGCTCACGTGGTGCCGCGGCCTCTTCGGTTGCATCGAACCTCAAGCGACAAAGAAAACGAGGCTACACTACGCGTTTCGCACCCTGTAGGGGCTCTTTCGGACCAAACTGCCTGCTGTGCAGCATCCAACGAGCACTGTCGACGACGGGACCGGAGGCGGAACGGAGGCGGAGGACCCCCGTGGTAAGGCTTCGGGATGCACGCAGAGAGACCCCCAGGTATAGTACGGGCCCGACCACAAGAAAACTTCCACGAGAAGCCCAACACTGAGATCCCAGGACGTCCATTGATGTTTGGTGTGGGAACGTCACGCTTTCTATAGCACAACTATCGCAACTCAAGAGAAGCCCACGGCACCCTGGAGGCAATCAGGGTGCTTCTTGGCATGGGTCTCCACTGTAGTTGGGGAAACCATCAGGTACCGATACCGCTACCCCCCAGAGCTCTCCCAGGGTGCGTTCTGATCAATATTTCGAGGCGAGTTCAACGGTGGCGACGAGGGCCTCCCAGGAGGCCCAAAAAGAGGAAAACGGCCGAAGGGTAGAGGTATGGCTACCTTTTCATCCTCTGAGTAGTCCCCGCTGGCTCCAACAGGCCCCCGAGTACCCCCATCGGGACTCCACAGGCCCCTCGAGTGGCCCAGGGACGTCTCAACGCCCCAGCCCTGTGGCGCGGAGCGCCGCCGGAGGCGGCGCTCGGGTGTTGAGACCGCCTCGGTCTAGGAGGAGGAGGAGGAGGAGGAGGAGGAGGAGGAGGAGGAGGGCCTGCTGAGGCCAGCTGGGGCTACTCGGGGGGCCTGTTCAGGCCAGCTGGGACCACCTAAGGGGGCTGCTCGTGCGCAGCCCGAGGCCTCACAAGACCCCCAGCCGCCTCCATGTGGTGCAGCAGCCGCAGCGCCTCCCAGCACTGGCCGCCCTTCTCGCACGCGCTGATCGCGGCCCCGCAGGCGGCCAAGTCCGGTCGCACCAGCTGCCTCCGCATGGCCTCAAGCGCCTCGAGCGCCTCCTCGGCCTGGCAGGAGCAATCTGCATGTGAGCGTGTTCTTATTCGGCGTTCCGACATTTGGCGGAAGGGGGAGGGAGGAGGGGTTCTGGCACCGGACCTCTGATTAGCGCGACTGTTTGCAACCGTGCGTCCGATGGGGGAGCCTCCACCTGCTCGAAACAGGCGCCCAAAACAGTCAAGACCTACTCCATGGGGGGGAGGGGGGGTGCGAAGGCCCGCGCTGGTCGGCAAAACAATGAATGAGAAAACGGCGACCACCGAATCGAGAAACCGGGTCTGATCCGATCGGAACATGCTTGGCGCGACTTAACGGGGGGCGATAAACGGGGAGGACAAGAAAGGTGCCCTTCTCGGGCCCTAAAGATCCCCCCTCTGGGGCCCGAAGGGGCCCCTTTAGGGCTATACAGGGCATCCTGTCTGCAGCTCCTCGCTGCCCGCCCATGTACCGCCCCACCCACTAGTTACAGGCCTCCCGGATGGGGTTCGAGTAAATAAAATCGGAGGATCGCGACGCATCGATGATACATCGGCGATGAATCGGCCATGCGATGGCAACGTGGGCGACACATCGGCGACGTCAGCGTGGAGAAAATTGGGCCCTTCATCGAGCCGCATCGCCGATGCATCGCCGATGCGCCGCCGATGCATCGGCGATGCGGCGCGATCCTCCGACCCCATGTGGGAGCCCTAGAGCGCCATGCATAGACGAAGGAAAAACGGTATGACCATAAACTTTTGGCGCTCCGCGCGGATTGCTTGGGTCTGCGCCAGGCCCCCCTCCCTGGCGCGCGGAGCGCGCCAGGGGCGGCGACGGAGGCGCCGCCGGGGGGCCCAGCGCGGACCTAAGAAATCCACGCGGAGCGCCAGAAGTTTATGTTCGTGCCGATGTTTCTCCTTCGAGGGGAGCCCGAACCGAATCGGATCGGGCAAGATCGAATCAAATCGAATCGGAACGAATCGAATCGAATCGAATTCGAATCGAATCGAGATCCTTCAAGGGGAGCCCGAATCGAATCGAATCGGAGCGGTTCGAGGGAACCGGGGCCCCGCCTGGCCGCCCTGCTCGTAGGCGCTCAGCACGGCCGTGTGGGAGATCACGTCCGCCCGCACAGAGGCGCTCCGCACGGCTTGGCGGCGCGCACAGGGGGGAGGGAGGGGGGGGGCGGCGTCAGTGAAGGGGCCCCAGGACACACAAAAAAATACTGGGGAATCAGGGAAGGGGGGCGTCAGGGAGGGGGGGGCGGTCTTCTGAGAATAGGGGGCAAACAAACCTACCTCGCTTTTGATCACCCTCGCTTCCAAGAGATACCAAGCGATGCCAAACTACGGCCTGTACTGGTCAGGCCGCTTGACGAGGAGGCGCGTGGTACGACTTGGTTTTGCCTGGAAGCGAAAGCGGGGTAGGTAATTCATGCTCTGAGAGAAGGCGGGCGGGGCCTGCAGGAAGAGGCTCCTCGGGTGCGGGGCAGTGACGTGATAGGGGGGGCTGGCACAGGGGGGGACGCATCGACGTGGACTCGGCGACACGTCGTCGACAGGTCGGCGACAGGCCCCCGATAGCAGCTCCCCACGTTCCTGGGAGGGATGGGGCTGTGAGACCCCTATCGGCGATGAATGTCGGGAGCGCGCAAACATGGATTCGGCACGCGGTCGCCAAATTCATGGATGTGGGGAGGTGCCATCCCCCGAATGCTGCCGGTGCCGCCTCTTTCGGCGGTGGAAATCCGCGAATCCCTATGCGAACGGGACCCGTCGCTAATCCACGCCCCCTGCATCCCTGTCTGCGATCACCTGAGAATGGGCGATTGGGGTCGATGCATCCCTGCCTGTGCTCATCCCCCCCCCCATCGCTCGGAGAAGCTCCCCAGCCCTTCCGAGGAGGCCCCTGCCCTCCGAGAAGGCCTGCGAGGCTCCCCAGATGGCTGGCCCCTTTCTGGGGGGGCTGCCTTTCATCGCAGGGCTGGACCTGAACGTTGTTTTTCGTTTCGTTGTCGTTTTGTTGTTCGTGTTGCTCCACATGTTTTCCTGTAACCTCCCTGCCAAAACGAAAAGCCACACACAGCTGAAGTCCAACAAAACAGCGCTCAGGTCCAGCCCCGCTTCATCCCGAGTCGGTCTCTGACGGTCCCAGGGGTCAGACGAGGGCCTCCAGAAGCCGAACCGTTCCATCCAAAAACGCCCTTCGTGTTCGATGGCTACTGGAACCGAGACCAAGCCGTCCTTGGCACCAGCGCCGACAACTGGAACCAGTGAGTTCGCACGCGCTCCATCTGCGAAGACGCCAGGGCTTCGTTGTGGAGGACCCCTTTTCTGGGGGGCGACCTCTCCTCCCGAGTCGGCCTCTGACGGCCCTCCAGGGTTCAGACGAGGGCCTTTGGCGGCCGCACCTTGCCCGCTAAGATCCTCAGGGCCCTCATCCTCAGGGCCCTCAGAGGCGAAGAAAAAGATGAGAAAACCTCGGAGCTCCGCGCGGACTCCTCGGATCGGCGCGGAGCTCCGAGGGTCGTGCTTCTTTTCCCCCCTCCAGGAAAGACGAACCATCTTCGCGTCGCGAGAATCGAACGCGGAGGATTTGTTGTTGGCACGGCGCGGCCTCTGAGGGCCCTCGCCGGGCCCCGGACCGTCAGAGACCGGCTCGGGGTGAAGGGCCGCCCCCCAGACCGGCTCCTGTCATCTGGGGAGCCCCTCTGCGTTTGTCTTGTGGTGCTCCCATTGTACTTAAGGACCACATCCCAGAAATCATTTCGAGCACCGGGAAAAGTGTCGAAACAAATTCGAACGAGTGTCTCCCAGGGCCCGACACGTGAAAACCCTTGAGTCTCGGTACTTTCGTGGTGCTCGAACTTCTTTCTGGTCGTTCAGGCTTAAGTAGGTTGGGACATCACACTGCTTGTGCTCTTCTGTGTTCTTTCGCCGAGCGGCCCGCGGATGCCAGGGCTCTGCAGAGGCCGCCGCCCCCTCGTGCCACCAGAGGCCCCCCCGACGGGGCCCGAGCAGATGGGGTCTGAGGACCGCGCCGCATCGCCGATGCAACAATGCATCGGCCACGTCGGCGACGCACCGGCGCCATCGGCGCGGAGAAACTCTGGCTCCACATCGAGCCGCATCGTCGGTGCGGGGCGATCCATCGACCCCTCCTGCTCGGAACCCCTCTGGGAGGCCCAGGGCCATCCACCCCCCGGTGCGCGCCGCCCGCTGGCGTCCAGCAGCCCCCTCGCGCGCCCCGCCTCGCCCGCGCGGCCGCAGGCGGCGATGGCAGAGTTGAAGGTCGCGGCGTCGGGCGCGAGGGCGAGGCCGCGGCCCAGCCCGAGCAGCCCCAGCGCCTCCTCGCGAGGATCGGCGAGACCCCCCCCCCAGGGGCACAAGCAGGCCGAGGGAACCCGGCTAAGTACCCCCTGGCGGCAGGTCGGCGGGCGCCCCTGACCGCCGCAAGAAGAAGGTGGCGCGGGGCCAAGCCGGGGTCGGGGCAAGAGCGCCGCGGCACGGGCTCGCGCGGCAGACCTTCTCCCTCCTCCCCCTCCTCTCCCTCCTCCCCCTCCTTCTCCCCCTCCTCCCCTCCTCCACCCTCCTCCTCCTCCTCCCCTCCTCCCTCCTCCCTCCTCCTCCTCCCCTCCTCCCCTCCTCCTCCTCCTCCCTCCTCCTCCCTCCTGCTCCTCCCTCCTCCTCCTCCTCCTCCTCCTCCTCCTCCTCCTCCTCCTCCTCCTCCTCCTCCTCCTCCTCCTCCTCACCCCCTCCCACTCCCCCTCCTCCTCCTCCTCCTCCTTTTCCTCCCTCCTCCCTCGCGCGCTCTCTCGTGCCCGCGCTTGAGGGCAGCCCGTGCAGGGTGTTCGGAACGGAGGCCAGGCCCTCGTGCTCCAGCGCCGGCCCAGTCCCTCCCTCCCGCCACACAGCCGACGCTCCAGAAAAGCGGGAACGGCGGGATTTGGGCAACTTTCGGCCTCGGGGGGCCCTCGCCGGGCCTCGGGAGCGTCAACAAAAACGACTTGGGAGGGATAACCGGTCCCGAGAAAGTGGTCCGCACCTCTGGGGCCCACGCATCGAAAAAATTGAAGCGGGCGGACGTCTGGGTCGGCGGCGAGCCCAGGGGGGAAGTGTGAAGGGGCGGGCCTTCTCAAAGGCTCGGAAGTCCCCGCCGCCTTCGGAGAAGTTTCCTCAGCCTTCCCCAAAGGCCCAGAAAACCTCTCGGAGGGCTGGTGGGCTTCTGAGAAGTCCCGCCGCATTCTAAGAAGGCCTTTTCCTTCTCACTTCCCCGCCTCGCTCACCGCCGAAAGTAAGTAAAAACATCTAGGAAGGCTGTTATCAAGTAGACTGGGCTCAGGCCCTCCCATAGAATAGCAAACCACATAAGAAACACATCGATTCTGGAAGCAGGAGGGTGCCTGAAGCAACTTGGGGCCTGGGAAAACAAGAACTGCCTACTTTCACCGACCGTCGTGCAGCTTCATCCTGGAAGAAAACAGCCCCCCACTACTGAGGGGTAGGGGGGGATAGGCAGAGGGGGGATGCATCGACCTGGAGTCGGCGATACATCGTCGATAGATCGGCGATAGGGCCCCGATAGTGAATACGCACATTCCTGGGCGGGGTGGGGCTATCGGGCTCGTATCGGCGATCAATGGGCGATTGGGAATCGATGCGTCCCCCCTTATGCCTATTTACTCCTGTTGTTGCCCCCCATTACGCGACGCCCCAAAAAGCAGTCTGGCGCGAGCTGTGGGGGGGAGGCACTCCGCGGGGTGCGCGCGGCACCGCGTTCCGAGTGCACCCACAAGCGGAGCCGCTGGTCG
>CAUYUJ010018060.1:174031-264031 GCA_963575745.1 Prorocentrum cordatum
CGGCGACCAGTTCACCAAGCGATCGGACGGGAAAACGACCAGGGCCGCGCTATGTGAGACTCGTCTAGCGTTGCAGCATCAAGAGTCTACCGACCAGGTCAGAGTGCACGAAGCTCAGATGACAAGCTCCAGCTCGATCAAGCGCGTTTGGCACCTGGTCTCCTAGTTTTGGCGAGCGTGAGATTATCACGCTACTCTGCTTTATACATTGGCTGGATGCACTGGCAACTCTGCAGGTGTATGCATAATGAGGTGCAGGTGTGTGCACATGAGGTCAGTGTAGCAAGCAAGCAAGCAGCGGCGCACATTAGCAGTACTTATGTGCAGCTGAGGTGAAAAGTGTGGTGGGTGCGTGCAATACGTGCCATCTGTACTCACATGTGCTCGAACCCTTCAGGGCTCTTGTGCTTGGGCGTATCGGTAGAAATCCGCTCGCTTCGCTTCCGCAAATATTCGCAAATATCATTGCTGAGATATCTTGCACAACTCTATGCCACAACTTGACAATATCACCGCACTCGGACCCCATCCTGCTCATCGTGGGTCTTCACCCGGGGTGCTTACGGACCAGCATCTCAAGGGATCCAGCCGTGGTGACGAGGGCCACCCAGAACAATCAGCGGCATCGGCATCTCTAGAGGCCTCCTAGATGGGGTCGGAGTAGGTGAGGTCGGAGGATCGCGCCGCATCGCCGATACATCGGCGATGCATCGGCGTTGCATCGGCCATGTATCGGCGATGCACCGGCGATGCATCGTCGACGTGGGCGATGCATCGGCGACGTTGACGTGAAGCACATCGGGGCCCACATCGGGCCGCATCGGCGATGCGGCACGTTCCCCCGACACCATCTACTCCGACCCCATCTGGGAGCCCTAGAACCGAGCCCCAGGAGGAGGAGGATGAGGAGGAGAGGGAGGAGGAGGAGGAGGAGGAGAGGGAGGAGGAGGAGGAGGAGGAAGAGGAGGAGGAGGAAGAGGAGAAGGAGGAGGGGGAGAAGGAGGAGGAGGAGGAGGATACCTAGAATCTCTTCCTCCTTTGATCGGCGGCCCTCGGCGGTCCGCGGAGGCCCTCCGCGGCTCTCGAGGCGGCCCCAGGGGGTCCCGCGGCGGCCCGGGATTGCCCAAGCCCCAGGGAGATCCTCCCAGCGCGCAGCCGCCGCGCACGCGCCCACGGCGGAGTTGCAGGAGATCAGGTTCGCGCTCAGGCGCTCGAGGCGCAAGGCTCGGGAAGCAACAAGGGATGGGCAAACTTTCCACCACCACTACCATATGCAGGACGGGGGAGAAGGGAGGATGGGGAGGTCCTCCTCCTCCTCCTCCTCCTCCTCCTCCTCCTCCTCCTCCCTCTCCTACCAATGTTCGTGATGGTGGACAATGGGCCCATCACCAGGGCGGCACCGGCACACAATCATGACGCTGCTGTGAAGACCGCTCTGGGTTCAGGAGGGACTCTGGCTTTCTCGGGCCGCTCCGTAGATCTAGGTCGGCCCATCGGTGGCCCAGGCTCGCCGTGGCCAAGAAAGCCATACACTCCCGATGTGGCGTTCCTCATGGCGACACAACGACTCTAAACTGTCGCAGGTCCGCGCGGATTTCCTCGGGTCGGCGCTACAGCCAGATACCCTCGCGTCGTCAAAAAATCAAAAAGGACAATTGAGCGACGATCTAAAGCCGATCTTACGCGAGATGACGCAGCGGCCTTACGCCGCAACTGACGCTGGCCGCCGGCGCGGCAAGCTGCATTCGAAGTGAGGGCGCTCACGCGCGAGCCTACGCGGGAAGCTTTCTCGCCAATGTCTCGACGCAGTCGAACCCGTTGTTTTGTCCGTCGTCCAATCGTTGGCCAGTTTCGGCCTCCAGCGGCCCTCGCCGGGCCTGGAGGAGGAGGAGGAGGAGGAGGAGGAGGAGGAGGAAGAGGAGGAGGGAGGAGGAGTGGGGGAGGCCGAGGAGGAGAAGGAGGAGGAGGAGGAGGAGGAGGAGAGGCCCTGGGGCCGTTACGAACAAAAGCTCGGGATGCGAAGACGGTCCCTGCGACGGGGCTCAGCCCTCTGGGGAGCCACGCCATGGAAAAAGCACCACGTCGGATGCCTGGGGCCCCCGCCGCCAGTGGGGCTCAGCGGCGACCCGACAGACCCGCGCGTGCCCCCGACCTCCTCCTCCTCCTCCCCCTCCCCCTCCGCCTCTCCCTCCGCCCTCCTCCCCCTCCCCCTCCGCCTCTCCCTCCGCCTCCGCCTCCGCTCCTCCTCCTCCTCCTCCTCCTCCTCCTCCTCCTCCTCTCCTCCTCCTCCTCCTCCTCCTCCTCCTCCTCCTCCTCCTCCTCCCTCCTCCTCCTCCTCCGCCTCCTCCTCCTCCTCCTCCTCCTCCTCCTCCTCTCCTCCTCCTCCCTCCTCCTCCTCCTCCTCCTCCTCCTCCTCCTCCTCCTCCTCCTCCTCCCTCCTCCTCTCCGCCTACTCCTCCTCCCTCCTCCTCCTCCTCCTCCTCCTCCTCCTCCTCCGCCTACTCCTCCTCCTCCCTCCTCCTCCTCCCTCCTCCTCCTCCTCCTCCTCCTCCTCCTCCGCCTACTCCTCCTCCTCCTCCTCCTCTCCTCCTCCTCTCCTCCTCCTCCTCCTCCTCCTCCTCCTCCTCCTCCTCCTCCTCCTCCTCCTCCTCCTCCTCCTCCTCCTCCTCCTCCTCCTCCGCCCTCCTCCTCCTCCTCCTCCTCCTCCTCCTCCTCCTCCTCCTCCTCCTCCTCCTCCTCCTCCTCCTCCTCCTCCTCCTCCTCCTCCTCCTCCTCCTCCTCCTCCTCTCCTCCTCCTCCTCCTCCTCCTCCTCCTCCCCTCCTCTCCTCCTCCTGCTCTCCTCCTCCTCCTCCTGCTCCTCCTCCTCCTCGCCTCCTCCTCCTCCTCCTCCTCCTCCTTCCCCTGCTCCTCCTCCTCCTCCTCCTGCTCCTCCTCCTCCTCCACTCCGACCACGCACCGCCGCCCTGCTGCCAGAGGACATGACAAAACCGGGGCCCGGGGCGCCCTTCCGGCCACGGCGCGCCCGGGGGTCCGCGGCCTCGATCGAGGGAACGACCCAAGAACAAGAGCCCCGTGGTCCTTACTTCAACCCTCAACTCGGGACGATCGGAATAGATACGGAAAGAATGGGTACGATGCCCAACGGCAGTTCCTGCTCATTCTGAGCAGGACTCGCTGTCCGCGCCGCCGCGGACGTTGCCCATCGAGGACAGAAAGCCCCGCCCAGCAGCGGCATCTGTCGGTGCTGGACAACATTTGCTGTTGGGCGTTGTGCACATTTTTCCGTACCCACATCGGACGTCAAAATCAACGTCTTGCCTGTGTGCCCGTGCCGTTGTTGTTGCTTCCCGACTGGCGGCGAGCAGCTCGAGAGCACCCTCGACGTGCGCCCCCTTCCCCAGGGCGTTGATCGCCGCGTTGTACGAGACCACGTCGGGGAGTACGGCCTCCGAGCGCATGCCCTCGAATAGGCCCAGGGCCCTTTCCCACTGCATGCCCCTGCCGCAGGCGCTGATCGTGGAGTTGTACGAGATGGTTTGTCGGCGGCGAGCGCGGGGGGGAAGTGAGAAGGAGAAGGCCTTCTCAAAAGGCAGCGCGGCTTCTCGGAAACCCACGTGCCTTCTGAAAAACCTGTCTGTGAGGAAAACTTCTCAGAAAGCCGGGGAACTTCCGAGCCTTCTGAGAAGGCATTATCCTTCTCACTTCCCCCCCAGGCTCGCCGCAGAGCTTAGGAGACAACTCCTGGGAGTTTTTCGTCAGAGCGATTCGGAGCTGTTTAAGCCCAAGTAAAGGGCCACTGGGCTAGATTAAACCAGATTGAGCTCAGGTCGAATCTGGACTCAGCGGGATTAACCGGAGCAGCTAGGAACGAGCCAAATTCAGCGGGACCAAGCCGGATTCGGGCCAGTTCTCAGCGGGGGATACGCCAGCGCCGACGCTGAATTTTCGACCGCCCAGGAGCAGCATCCTAAGTGCATGGCGTCGCACTCAACGCCCGAGGCCCGCATCGCCCGCAGCAGCCTGACCGCCACGGCCCAGTCGCCCAGAGCTTGGCAGATGCTCACCACCGAACTGTACGAGATCGCGTCGGGCTGCAAGCAGGAGTCCCGGATCCTCTCCAACAGTCTGAGCGCGCAGCTGAGCTGCCGCTGCTCCCTGCAAGCACCGATGGCCGCGTTGAAGGACACCACGTCTGGGGGCACTGCACTGCCGACCATAGCCTGCAGCGCCTGCAGGGCATGCTGCCACTGCCCGCGGCGGGCGTGCGCGCTGATGGATCGATGATCCCCCGACAGGCGTGTTGGATGCGGCACGGGCGGTGTAGCAGGGGCCGGTACGGGCTGCGCGCTGTCAGTGCAGCTGAGCGGGGCAAACACAACACTCGGCTCACACACGTCCAGCTTGCCATCGCTAGGACGTCCACTCCCCACCCCATGCACGCTTCGGTTTCGCGTGCGCTTTTATTGCCAGGATGGGCCCGGATGCTCCTCGATGGTCTTCGCCGTGAGCACATGCACACGTCCGAACGATGCCAAGCCAGAGGATCATCGACTGGAGCGGTTCCACGCCAGCACGTCCACGGCGCCCTTCCGGAACGCCATGGGCCCCCAGGGGATATCGCCGGGCTGTGTCCGCGGAGGCAGCTGGGGCCGAGGTGGCCTCGAACCGCGAGGGAGCAGGTGAGCAGGGACCGACCGCCCAGGCATTCCTATAGGCCTGCCACGATATGTTCTTAGAACTCAAAGATGTTCGGATAGTGAAAACGATGCTATAAAAACCCACACCCGATGTGCTCGAACAAGACAGTCCCAACCAGACATGTTCGAATCATAGTTCGCACAAGCACGCAAGGCGCAAGCCAAACCACTTCGCCACTGTTGGAAGCAGGGCGGCAATCCGTTCGGGCGGGCCCGCGTTCCCACAGGCCCTCGGGGCCTTTCGGGGCAGGGCCCCACGGGTCTCTGTGACCCTAGTTTGGCCCCAGTGCCCCCCCCCCCGATTTGGCACGAAAGTGCACTAGGGGACCAGCACTTCACGAATACGTCGGGGTTGGGAGGAGGTTCGGGCATTGGACTGGGCATGCGCGCGCCGCCGTCCTTCGAAGTTTCAAGAACTGCTCGCCGCCAGCGCGCGGCACCCTGAAGGACCAGGAACAGGATGATGAGGGGGAAGGAGAAAAAAAAGGAGTGGAGGAGAGAAGGGATGGGGGGAGGGAAAGAGGAGAGGGGAAGGACGGGAAGGAGAGGTGGGGCGGAGGGATGTCGAGGAGGGGAGGAACGGAGGGGGAGGGGAGGATCGCAACGTCAAAACTTGGGGAAAATTTACTCCCGCGCGGGGGTGGCAGGTAGCAGCGGGGCTGCTCCCGGGGCAAAAGAAAAATACATAGAGATGAGGGAGGCGTGAGACAGCAAGGATGGGATGGGGGTATGCACTTATCATAGCCCCGAAGTCTTTGATTGCAACAATAAGAATGGAAGACCAGAAAAACCATGTGTTCATCTCTTCACACCGCCGGCGCGCTCGACTCAAAGGCCCTGAAAGGTATGGGCCGAATCGTATCAGTACGCGATGTACAGCGTACGTATCACACCCGTGAGCGAGTAACGAGTAACAAATAGAACTGGGCGAAGCCCTCCCTCCAATATGACATGTGAAATTCAAAACTCCACAGATAACTCCACTTGTAAACATCTTCAACATCTCTGCACAAACTGCCGAATACGGCAGAAACAAGGGGGCATAAACAAACACCTGAATATCCAATGCAAACTTGCACCTGCAGGCTAACTATGCAATGCGCAACTGCGTAGATATGGAATGCAAACCTGCGTATGCAAGCTGAATTGAAGAAAAATGCACAACTACCAATAATAACTGAACGTGCACAAAAATCTGAAGATGCGCCGGTGCGTTGGCTCACTCGCTGAAGCCTTTGGGGCTGTCGTCAGCTGCCCGATTATAGCCGTTCTGCCACTGGTTGGGTTCTGTCGTCTCCACTGAAACCTCGCCTGCTCGCTTGAATACATTCAACTTGGGGTAGAATCGCTACTGATTTCCCTGCAGCCGGTATGTGGCCATACTCTGTACGCCGACCGTCCGCCGTCGCACCTGCTTGTGAATGCTGCTCGTCTTCTGGAGGTGGATGGCCGTCGCCTTACCGATGCTGGTCGTCGCTGTCTCCTCGGTCGTCTCATGCTCGTTGCTTGTCTCATTCTGGTAAATCACACTGGAGTCGTCTCGATGCTCCATAAACTCTCGAAATATGTAGTAAACGGCTAGAATTGCCACTGCCATTCCAATCATGGCAAAGGATAATGCATCCCAGATGCCCCCAGGAAGCCACGAACGCTTCGCGATCTCGTCATAGCAGTACTTGTACTCTGCGTGGTAGTCGAACTCTGGTGCGTAGGCCACCGCTGACTTGCAACAACACGTCGCAAACAAGACGACAACCGCATGAGTGGTGATCTCGCTTTAGACGCTGATGACGTTGTTGCCGAAGCTGCTGCTCCAGTAGACGGTGTTCCCCTCAGTCGCTTTGGTGGTGGTTCGCCCCCTGGTCCATCGTCGTCGCTGATGTCCATGTCCGAGTCGCCTGGCGCGTCGAACGGTTGCTGCTGTGAGTTGACATTGTGGAACTGCGTGACTCCGGCCCTCCTCGCATTGCCTAGCTTCTCCCTGGCCTGCGCGAGGGTCTCCAGGAGAGACAACATCCTTGATCACAAACATATGGTCGAACGTGTTCTGGGGCGCAGCGCGGTAGGTTCGCGTCGCGCACGATCCAGTAGATCCTCAGCCCGCTCTCGTCCTGTCATCTCCTCGAAGACCACGATTGCGGGCCCCTTCTACTTGTTTTTGATGAGCTCGTTGGTCTTGCCCTCTCCAGTAGCAACGCCGCTGGCTGATCGCAAGATCGCGCTCAAGGGCAACGTGGCGCCGTGGGGGCGCGCGTCGTAGGTTGGCCGAGGCATCCGCCTTCATCAACGCTGATGCCGCCGTTGACCTTCGCTCAAGGACATTCTCGAAGTCCTCATCCTCCTTCATCTGGTACAGGGTCGCTGGTGAGACCTTGTCGCTGGAAATGGTCATGGTTGTAGTCGGATCCACCCCCGAAGCCCACTGGCATGGTAAAGACAGGGTCGCTGGTGAGACCTTGTCGCTGGAAATGGCCATGGGCGTAGCCGGATCCATCCCCGACGCCCGCTGGCATGGCAAAGCCGACCGGTTGACCTGATGAGGTGCATAAATACATGCCTCCGTAATCAAATCCTCCGCAATAGCCGTCCTGGCGCCACGGCCGATAACATCTGCGCAATAAAGCCCCACTGCCTCTCGAACCACTCGATGCCGACGCCCCGCCACTCCCAAACTGGAATGCGCCACGCCTGCCGCAATAACGATCGCAATGCTGCGCTGCTCTAAAAACTGTGTAAAGCAATATGAAGCAAAACCTGAACCATCGTCTGTCCGCAATTCTTCCATAGGTCCAAATTGCCTGATCCAGACGCGCTCAACTGCCTTGATCAGCTCCTCTGCCGTCTCGGTCTCGATGGTGCGTAATGCACACAACGCGCGCGTGGCCCCGTCTATCATCGAAAGAACTGCCTGTTGCCGGTGCTATTCTTAATCCAGAAGACGTCGGTATAGACGATCACGTTGAACTTGGTGGCCTGATTCGCAGGCGCATTGGGTGCTTTGATGGGCGCTGCCTGTCCATGCAGTGTTCACACCGGAACTCCGATGCACGCTGTAGGACGTTGTCCTGGGCGCCTGCCTGTTGAAGTAGACAACGTAGCGAAGCAATGCTGGGTTGGGGCGCGACCCATGTTCCGGTGAAGTCTCTTGACGTAGCGCAGTGCCCCCGTGCCGCAGTGCTCTCGTAGGCGCGCATGCTGGTGAGCTTCCCGACTGGAGTCCGAATGCTCGGGTTTGGCACCCTCCTCCGATTGCGCTGAGTCCTCCGCTGCGTCGATGTTCTCGATCTCCGGCTCGACCATGACTTGCGCCGTCGTCGCTGCTAAGATGAACGGGTCGTCCTCGGCGGGCTTGGTGAACTTCCGCCCCTCCAGTAGGTCGCATCCACGTGATCAGTCGCATCGTTCGTTGCGTACAGCTGCCATGAGCTTCTTGGACGTCTTCAGCGTCGTCGGCTTCTTGACAATGTTCGTGCTGCCCTCGATCGCACGGCCGCGCACGCCGTGGTCAAACGTGCTGCGTTCGCCGCGTAGGCGGCTAAACGCTGCGATATGCCACGCCCTCGACGTAGCTGGATGTTCGATGTGAGCACGTCGCCCTCCTTGCTGATGTACGCGATACACCTTGGCCCCAAACGGTGGATGTACTCGATGATGCCAATCGCGCAGCTCGGCGGGGTGCTCCTTCCAACCGGGGTGCCGGTGGATGTTGAGCCCCTGCACATTGGACCAAGGTCCGCGCCTTGGTGACAGATGAACCTCGTCAGGCTGTTCCTCCGTCAGCTTCTTGAAGAATGCCTGCTGCTGGTCCTCCATTGCGAAATCCCAGCCGGCATTGAGCCCAAACGTCTCCGCGCGAGCTCCTAGATCTCGAAGTGCTTGCGAAAGTCTGGCTTCTCCAGCGTTGACTTCCCATGTCGTCCGTCTCGTAGTGCTCCGTTTGTGAGTTGCCCTCCTCATGGTCTGTAAGCGCAGCTCGCTGGCATGCTTCGCGGCCGAGTCCATCTTCTGAGCGAAGTTGGTCGGAATCTGCCTGGCGCAGTCATCGGGGTCGTCGTCGGTGCTGGAGGTGAACTCGTCCGCCGTAGGTGACAGTAGGCTCCGGCGTGGCTCCGATCGCGCGGTGTCGACTGGCTCAATGGCTGTCATAGTGAAACACAGGATGCCACATGAGGAATGCCGCTGACACTGCCACTGCTTCATGTAGGCCTCGTAGCAACAAGCTTGTACTACGCGTCGGGAACAGCCTTCTGTATGAGGTCGTCGCTGCGGTTGCCCCTGCCGTTCGCCGTTCTCGCTGGAGCCCGCCAGGCAGGCATTGTCCCGAAGCTCCATGCCGCTCATGGCCTCGCTGCTGGGGCCCGGGAACTGCGCTGCATCGACGGGCTCGCGCTCGAAACCGTTCGCGTGGTGGCTCGTCTTCCCGCCCAGCTCCCCCAGTAAGTCCACCGTGTAGTGTCCTGGAGGCGATAGCGTTGCTGCCTCGAACTCGCCGCCGCTCCGCGCAACTGTCTGCTTGGCGCAGTCGACCTGGGCTCCGAACACTGCCAGCAACGGCCTGGGAACTAAGATGGGTGCACGCCCCGGCACCGCGCGAATGTAGGGCAAAGACATGGTGCCGCGCCACTGCGACTATTCGATCTGGCCGCTACCGAACCGAAAAGGCCGTCGGCGCTTGTAGAACCCGAGATCCTCGATGGGAGAACCTTTTCTGCCTGCAGCCCCTCAGTCCTTGATCGTCTCTGAGCCTGACGCGAGGTCGTCGCTCCACAGTCCATGACTCCGTTGCTTGCTGGTATTGCGCTGGCGCTGGCCTTGCCATGACACATGTCGCCCCAGTAGACCTCATCGACCATCAAGCAGTCGTCTGCGCGGGCCCGCTTCTGGTTGGGTGGCTCGGCGCAGCCCCTAGCCCAATGGCCGGGCTTGCCGCGTCGCAGGCAGTTGGCCGACGGTGTTGATGTTGGCACGGGCTGCATAGCTGCCCTTGCCCTTCCCAATGGGTATGACGCCGTAGGTCGTGGTCTGCTGTGTGCGCCTGGAGGAGATGATCCTTTTGGACTGCCCTTTCTTCTTTTGGACTTGCCGCGCCCTTTGGTGCCCTCGCTGCTTGACCGGCCTCGTCCGCGCGAACCACCTGCTGATGCTGCGGCCGAACCTGAGCTTCCGCCTACCCTCGCCACTGCCGGGTAGAAACCGCGCGCTAGCTTCAGGTCGTTGAACCGCTCCCTGGCGTCAGCGCAGGCTGCTTAAACTTCGTCGTAGTCGCCTGGGTCGAGCGCTTGCGCTGTGCTGGGGTCGCGCTGGTAGTAGCACTCGTCGCAGTCGTACCAAGTCTCGTCATCCTCCGCCCAGTGCGTCTGGTCGTGCCCGTCTGGCTCGTCCTCCAGCTCGCCAGTATAGAACTCCTCGTCATAATACTCTGCTGCGTCCTCGTCGACTATATACTGCTTCCGTGCGTGATTCGGCTCGTGCGTGATGCTCTCCTGCCCGAACGTTGTCCCCAACGGCTCAATAACCTTGTCATGTGTGATATCCTTACCACCAACCGACATGATGACCGCCTTCTGGCCCGCGCTGTATCCTCCTCGTCGTAGCGCGAGCCAGCCTCGGACCTTCGCCAGTCGCTCGACGTCGTGCGTCGTGAGCTTGCGCTCTGCTGCGCGCGCTCTGGAAATTAGGCGAACAGCGCTTCGCCCTCGTACCGCTTGAGCTTGAAGAGGTATTCCTCAAAATCGTCCGCGAGCTCCGTCTCATTGTCCATCTGGAAACAATTCCGCAATCTGGCCATGAGCTGCTTCGCAGCGTTGGGCTGGATGAGCTCGTCTGCTGAGCGGTCCTCAACTTCGTCCCAAGCTTCCCCTGAGAGACCTGCGCTGAGCATGAAAGCTGCTTCGCCCTCCTTCTTCTCCAATGTGAGCTTCGCGATGAAAATCAATGCCCGCTTCTCGTATTCTTTCAACTTGCTGAGCGTGCCATCGATCAGTGGAACTCCTCGCTCTGGTAGAATGTCCGCCATTGGCTTGGACATCCTCCTGACCTGAAGCTGCAAGGGGTTGCTGTCCGAAGCGTGCTGCGCGAAATCGAAACTGCCCCGTTCTGTGTAATCAACTGTGAGATCGGCTGTGGAAGCAAACGTGGACTCTGACGAGAAATTGACCGGGCGGTCTATGAGATCCGCCGCGGGGTCGAAGCTTATGGAGGCGGCCGCGACATCTGGAGACTTGCCGCCGAGATACGGAAGGTCGAAGCGTGAGCCTGGCTCACCAGGATCCGCTACCAGTACGAACCGATCAAAAACCCCGAAGACTTCGATGGCAACAATAAGAATGAACAGCCATAGTAACATCTGACGATGATGATCTCTTCACACTGCTGGCGCGCTCGACTCAAGGGCCCTAAAGGGTTTTAGCCAAAAAGTATCAGCACGCCCGCTATGCCACAGTCATGCTCTGCACAATACAACATGTACAGCGTATGTCTCACAGGGGGGCAAGATGGGGCCAGGAAGCGGTGGCAAGAGCCGTCTTCGCTGGCCGCCATATGCGTTCAGCCCTGTTCCCCGGGATTTTGGGCGCCCGAATTATCTGGGGAAACTCGGGTCCGGGGTGGGTTTGAAATTCAGAAAAACGAACCCGAATCAGCCCTGACCCGAGTTGCCCCTGATGACCCGGGGTTTTGAAGGATCGTCTTCCGTGGCGGCCGCATGCCCCAGGGCCGTCTTTGCCGAGGTCGTCTTCGCTGGCGGTCGCCTTCACCAGGGTCGTCTTCACAGGCCGTCGTCCGCGCCACAGGGCGGCCTGGGCTGCGAGCGAGCAAACAGGCGCGGCCCGAACGGGCGGGCCGGGCGTGAAGCCGGCCGCGGCGAGGCGGCCTTGGAGAGGAGGCGGAATAAGGGGACCCAGCTGCGTCACATTTCGCTTGAGACGGTATCCCGAAGCCGACCGCGGCGACAAACCCGCGGTTTCGACCGTCGAGGCGCCGACGCACTCGACGACGACGAACAGCGGCGGTCTCGACGAAGGCGACGGCCAATGCAGCGATGACGGCGGCAGCGGCGGGGACGACGACGAATACGCGGAACTGTCCGAAGACAAGCAAAACACGCGAACGCCGTTCAATCGTGTTGGAAATCGCGTACCCAGATGATCGACAACGACGACGACGACGACGGACGACGGACGACGACGACGACGACGACGACGACGGACGACGGACCGCAATCGACGAAAGGCGGACGACGGACAGCGGACGGCGGACGGCGGACGGCGGACGGCGACGGCGACAGCGACGATGACGACGATGACGACGATGACGACGACGACGACGGCGACGACGACAACGATGACGACGATGATGACGACGACGACGACGGACCGACGGCGACGGCGACACCGATGCCGTCGGCGGAGCCGACGTTGCCGCGAGAGTTTTGGCGCGGCAGTGGGGCTGCCGCGGTGGCGGCCAGAGCAAAGCAAACACATTGGACACAACGAGCGCTTTCGGGGCAACATGCAGAAACTTCCACACATACACACACTCGCACGCACGCACGCACGCACGCACACACACACACACACATGCCAGGCGGAGGAACAAAGCAAAGCACATGGGAACGACTCGAAAGCCTCCCACGCTCCAGCAAAGCTTCAGTTGGCAAAACACATAACAGAAATCCGCCAATCCTGACGGCGTGTGTGAGGGGCTTGTCTGCTGGAGTCGTCATCTCCGTCAGTCGTCGTCTCCGTCGTCCCCTTTCCCTGCACCCTCCTTCTCAAGCCTGTTAGCGAGAGAAAGATCTAGCAATGTCGCAATCGAGTCGAAGGGAGACGCCTTCCCTTTGATTCCTCCCTCGTCGGGAGGGGGTCCCGGATGGGGAAGGGGGGGTGTCCTGGACGGGGGGAGGTCAGATACGCATCCCCGCCGGGGGGTCCCAGGGCCTCCGAAAATACCAAGACAGGCCAATAGCGCCCCAAGAGACCCCCGAGACGGTCCAAAACTATCGGTCCAAAACGCTGTCACGCCCTCCAGACTGCCCAGGAGGCCGCCAAGACATCCCAAGAAGTTTCCAAGAGCACTGCCGAGAAGGACCCCACGGCGCAAATTCGTTGATTCCCCTTGTCTTGTAAGGATTTGGGCGTTCTCCGCTCCCCGCCGCTCCAAGACGGCTGAAGAGGCCCCCAAGATAAGATCGCCCCGAGACGGCCCAAAAGGCCTCCAAGAGCGCCCCCAGACGGCTCCAAGAGCGTGCCCAGACGGGGAACCCAAACTGACATTTCGAGCCATCGGCTCCGAGAGGAAGTCCCCAGGAAGCCCGAAGAGGCCCCAAGAGGCTCCCGAGAGGCCCCAGAATCCCTCCCCACAGGCCCCCGAGAGCCTTCCGGAGAGACCCCATGCAGCAGCCCTCTGGCCCACGTCAGCGTCGTCGTCGCCGCCGCCGCCGCCGCCGTTGTCGTCGTCGTCCCCCTTCAGGGTCGACGGCACTGGCCGTAAGGCCTTCGCAGGAACACCTGCCATCGCTCGGACGTCCATTCCCCGTGCGTTTTTCGACTCCTTGCGTACTTTTCGCAAGATGGCCCAACATTTTCCTCGATGGTCCCCGCCGAGACAAATGCGCACGTCCCAGTGATGCCAAGAACAGCTCAGGTGCCCGGGCGTGGGGGGGCGCCGAGACCATTGGAGGGAGGATGAAGTGCATGGAGGAGGGAGGGAAGCGTTGAGACGGAGCCAGGACGAAGACAAAACCGAGTGAGGATAAATCCAGAATCCCTGAGATCCAGCGCCCAGAAAGAGGCCTCGGGCGCCGCGGCCTCCTCAGGGCGTTCCAGAGCACTCTGAGAGCGTTCTGGGGCGCCCTGGAAACGGACTTACACCAGAGCAGCAAATAAGACCCCCCCCTATCCGGCGAAAGCATAACGCACCCGGCACCCCAGAAACGTCACACGGGCACCTCGCACCTTTAAAAATGTGAACGCAGACGAGTCTGCTCGCCGAAACAAGCACACCGCCTGAGACATTCTCGCAATATTTTGGCTCTTATTCGCCATTACGGATCACGCCGATGGCCAAGGCCTCAGTCAAGAGGCCTTGGCCCAGCTAAACAGAGGAAATCCTCCTCCTCCTCCTCCTCCTCCTCCTCCTCAAGACTCCCTTACGGCACGGCACCAACACGAACAACGACAATAATGCAAGCAATAAGACCTTATATCTACAACAACAAGGCCAATAACAACACCAACAACAACCACAACATCAGAAACACCAACCACACCGCCAGAGAGCCCAACTTTGAAAAGGAACCGTCCGTGCCTAGGATGGGGGCGAATAATTTTGGCGGTGCGAGTGCTAAGATAACGCGCCGTGCGTGGCGAGGGCGATATCCTCGGATGCACTACCCCACACGACGGCCTGGAAAAACCAATGAAACATGGGTGGTAATACAAATCGTATAAGACAAGGATGATGAATGACTACCTACCAAACCACCCCAACCCAACCCGAAGACCCGAATTTGACCCGAATTTCGGGTTGGGTGGGTACGGGTTCCATGTGTTTTTTCGACGTTCCCCGACCCCCCCCCACTGGAAATGAAGGGCAAATTTAGGCCTTCGGGTTGGGTTGGGGTGGTCTGGTAGGTGGTGAATGAATACAATGAGGCCAAGATCGCGTTATTATCCGGATTCGTAGTATGAGTATTAGTCTGATTAGCAGTATCATTCTTACGATTATTCGAATTATGATTATCATACTTATACTTATTATTGATACTACTCTGATTATTGTTATTATTAGTATCAGTATTCGCATTCGGATCAGGACTCGCATTCTTATTGTTAGTAATATTATTACTCTTAGGATTACTCGTATTAGCAGTCTTACTCTTACTCTCATCCTTATTCTTATTAGTTTCCCATGTGTGGTATTAGTGTTAGCTGCATGTGTCTTGTTAGTGTTATAAGGTTTCTTGTGCGCAGTCTTTTTAGCATTAAAATTATTATCCGTATCCTTATTACATGATTATTACGCTTGGTATTATTATACTCTTACTCTTACTCTCATATATATATATATGATCACCTTCGCTCCTGTCATTGTTAATATTAGTATGTTCTGTATTGTTATTCGTGCCGTTATTACTATTACCTTCTTAATAGTATTAGGATTCGTACCTTCATTTTTAGTTGTATTATTAGTAGTATGATTATTGGTCTTTTGATTCGTCTTGTCTTCTTTGACAAGCTGTCGTACTTGTTTTGTGCGGGTGCGGTGCAACGATAACGCGCCGTGCGTGGCGGGGGCAATCACCTCGGATGCACGACCCCACACGACGGCATGGGGAACAACAAAAACGTTTCAACAGGGGTGGTAATACATCGTATAGGACAAGAATGGTGAAGAAGATAATGCTAACAAGCTAGTGTTCTTAATTTGATTATGAATGTTATCAGTATCCGCATTCTCATTATTACGACGATTATTATCTTTATTATTATGATTATTACTATTATCCGTAGTCTTGTTCGGATGATGACTGATTTAATACTATTATCAGTATTCTTACTCTTAGTATTACTAGTCATAATATTACTCTTACTGTTTTCTGTATTCATAGTACTGTTCCAAAATACTTCTTGTTAGTATCATCATTATTATTCGCAGTATTATTTATACTACTCGCATTTCATTATTACTCTTATTATTCTTACAAATCCAATTCCAATTGGGATACCACCCGAGCCGGGGCGCGGTATTTTTATTTTCGATCACTTGCGCGGTGCGAACAAACTATACCGTTCGGCGAAAACCGTCCCCCAGAATTATTTCATTACGGTGCGGTGCTAATGATAACCCTGGAGGATCCCTAATAGCTTCATGCGGTTAGCCTCGTGCTGGCCCCGTCCGAAGCGAGCAGGGCGGCGGAAAGGAAGGGGTCGAGGGGACGGATGAGGGGAGTGAGGAGGGACGGGAGCGAGCAGGGAGCAGGGAGGGGTCATGATCACATGTTCTCGCAGCGTAGGAGCATGCGCTGAGGGAGGGGAAGGCGAGAGCCGCAGGGCGGAGGAGGGGGCGGAGGACACGGGAGAGAGAGGGGGGCGGACGACAGAGGGCAGAGGGGGAAGCGAGAAGAGAAGTAACGCAGAGGTCGTAGATTTAGGTCGGGCATGTCCTCCCACAGGCGGATTGGGCGATAGATGTGAAAACAACAAACATGCCTGAACACAATAGCCACAAGTACTCAACAGATCGTCCCCAGAGTATGTTTTTTACTACTTTTGAATATTCCTCCTGTAGAGGGGCAGGACCGACTTCATCGTGGATGGTTGACCGATGCTCACCCTCAGGGCGTCAGGAACGGGTTGGAACATGGATCCCGACCCTCGTGCCCATGGTCATATCGGATCGGCGCCGAGCGTCTCAGATCAGGGCTCAGCCACCTTGGCGAAGTGATCTGCGCAGCGTGCGGTTCTCATCGCCCCAGCGGTGAGGATGGCAGCGGCAGACGTTGAGACTCGGGTGCCCAGGCAGGGAGTCCATAAGCGGCTCATGTGGCAGCCTGCCCAGCGGCGTTTCCACTGCAGGTGGTAAACCTTGGCACGCCATGCTGGCGCGGCTCTCGTAGAAACTGGATGCAGCGTTTTGGCTCGGTGTCGTGAGCGGGGGCCCGTGCTCTCTGTGCAGTGCGGGAGGTAACCCTGCACCCAGACAACGACACTGGGGTCTCGGCGTTCTGCCCCTCCGTGTAAGCCGAGGAAGGTCCGCATCATCTGGTGGTGGGAATGCACCAGAACCAGACACCGTGCAGTTCGTCAGACATGGTGTCACCCCAATGTCGTGAGGTGGAACAGACGGGGGATCCTGCGGGGAGCTGCGGGTGCGGCTCGCTGGGCCCTTACCAGCAATCCCTCCGTCGGGTGCAGGATAGTGTTGATGGTTGCTCGGTGGTTTGCGCAGGTGGGCCGCCGCCACGCACCATGGCGGCGACGCCAGAATATGGCTGAAGGACGTACACGTTGGCTACGCCGAGGGGCAGTCCTTGAGACCTTCCGAGCCCAGCGCGAAAACTGGCCCTGAACGGCCATGGGGTAGAGGTGAGCATCGGTTGCCGGCGGGTGACATGATTAGAGGAACAACCGAACTCGTACAGAAAGACAAACTCTGAGGTCCGCGCGGATTTCTGGGACCGGCGCTGGACTCCTCCCCCTTCCTCACGCGCGCAGCGAGCCAGGGGCGGCGCCAGAGGCGCCGCCAGGGGAGCTCAGGCGCCGATCCAAAATCTGCGCGGAGCTTCAGTAGTTTGTGTTTATACCTCTTCTACACAGGGGAGATGTCGACCCCCATTCCGGGCTTCGTGGAGTTCTCGAATGGACCAGAAATCTGGGGCCCAACCTGGGGATATGAACGATGGGGGGGCGTCCATCCTCGATGGGGGTGCGACCGCACAGCCACCTACGGCTGTATCCCAGGGTTTCCCCCCCTTGTCTGAGCGGCTCCATGCTTCGTCGAAATGCCCGGGACTGTGGGAGCAACAACATTGCCTGCGAGATCACCACAAGTAGACCCATCATCCATCCCCACCGGGAGAGCACTCGAAGTCCTCTTAGATAGGGTCCTACCCCATCTACTCGGACCTCATCTGGGAGCGCTAGAACCAAGCCCCAGAACGAGGAGGAGAAGGAGGAGGAGGAGGAGGAGGAGGAGGGGGAAGAGGAGGAGGACGAGGACGAGGATGAGGAGGAGGAGAAGAAGGAGGAGGAGGGGGGAGAGGAGGAGCAGGAGGAGGAGGAGGAGGAGGAGGAGGAGGAGGAGGGGAAGGAGAAGGAGGAGAAGGAGGAGGAGGAGGAGAGGAGGAGGAGGAGGAGGAGAAGGAGAGGGATGTGCCCCCCTGCTGGCCGACCCCTCCCACTGCTCCCCCCCCCGGAGGAGGAGGCAGATGCCCTCGCGTCCCGACCTCGCGGCACTATTTCGGGGCCCAACTCGAGGGGGGGGGGGGGCAGGCTTGCGGCGCTCCGAGGCCCTGTCCCCTGCTGGGCATTGGGGATGGGGGCAGCGCAGCCAACCCGTATACAACAGAGGCTCGACCACAAGAAGCCTTCCACAAGAAATCCAACCCTGAGACCCCAGGACGTCCACTGACTTTTGGTGCGGGCGCGTCACGTACTCCATAGCAAAACCATCGAAACCCAAGAAACCCAGGGCACCGTGGAGGCAAGCAGGATGTTTCTTGGCATGGGCCCCCACTGTAAGTAAAGGCGGAGCTTTCCTGTCTCTTTTGCTTGTGCTGGGTGCCCTTCGGCCTCCTTGCGCCCACCCCGCTTCTGGGCGGTGGCCCTCTCCTCTCTCCTCCCTCCAACCCCCTCTCCTGTCCTCTCCCCTCCCCTCCTCTCTCTCCCCTAGATGGGGTCCGAGTAGATCCGGTCGGAGGATCGCGCTGCATCGGTGATGCATCGCCGCCATAAGCGTGGAGGATCACAGGCTCCACATCGAGCCGTATCGCCGATGCATCGGCGATGCGGCGCAATCCGCCGATCCCGTCTGCTCGGACCCCATCTAGGAGGCCTAGAATCATAAGGACGCACGGCAAGGATGTAAGGGCCTTGGAGGGCCGTGTCGGCACTTTGCCAGCGGGGCGCGGCCAGCGAAAGTGGCCAAGGATGGACCGAGGAGGCAAGGATGCAAGGGTGTCATTGGGAATGTTGCCCATCCTTACCATGCGGGTTGACTATAGAATCGTGACGCTGAGAAGCCCTGTCCCATGGGGGATGGTGCTAGCAGAAGAAAAAGGAAAGATGACCAATATGCACGAGCACACACATTCGAAGATCCACGCATCTTGTCAACGACCCCCTTTGGCCCCCAGATTGCCCCAAGAAGCTATCGAGATGCCTCCTCCTCTTCCTCCTCCTCCTTCTTGCTCGCCAAGAGCGTGTCAAAACAGAGCAACGATGATGCAATATGGGCCGGCGGAGTGAGCGAAGCGACTGAAACAGTCGGACCTAGGACAGAAGAGCACCCGTCGAGAACATGAGATTCTCCGCCGGCCAAAACAGACAGAACGTCCAAGGGTACCCTCCCCTTGGATGTACAAGAACATCCAACAAACACTAAAATCATGTAGGTATCCTCCCCGAACCGACCTCGATCTGATACTTCGGTCCGACCGTACGCATGAACATAACATGTCGTTTATCCACGCATCGGCGCTGGACCCCACATACGAAGCGCGCTGGGGACGGCGCCCGTGGCGCCGCTGTGGGGGGGCCCAGCGCCGGTCAGAGAAATCCGCGCGGACCTCCCCAGACTAACGTTGCATGCTTATGCTCATGTTGATTTACTCTTCCTCGTTTGTTTGAGGTCAAGCGTCCTTGGTCAGGAGAAAGAGAGGCACCCTTGGTCAGGTCTTCTGCGGCGAAAAAAGGAGAGAGATGTAGAGAGGGAGCGAGAGACAAAGAGAGAGAGAGAGAGTTTACTCTTCTCCTTCTTCGGCGAAGGAGGGTGGGAGTGAGAGCGATAGAGGAATCTAGGATGAGCCGAGCAGATGGGGTCGGAGGATCGCGCCGCATCGCCGATGCACCGACGATGCCTCGGCGTGCTGAGAAGCCGAGCCCCGCATCGAGCCGCACCGCCGATGCATCGGCGACGCGGGGCGATCCTCCAACCCCACCTGCTCGGGCCCCATCTGTCGGGCAGACGTAAGACTTGGGTTCGGGGGGCTCGGGTTGGCCTGACGGGGCAATCATGAAAATGACGAGACCCCGTCCGAAATTTGACGCGAACTCCCGCTGCAAACATCCCACGACAACCAGACAGTCAGGATCCAGGACGCGGTCGTCCAGAAGCGTCGACAAACCCGAGTTCCGGCGTGCTCGAGTCTTACGCTTCTTGAGCAGGGACCGACCGTGCCGACATTCCTATAAGCCTACCACGAACATTTCTTAGAACCAAAGATGTTCTTATGACAAAAGCGGTGTTCTTAGAACATAAGCCCGATGGTTAAAAAACAAGACAATGTCAGCCAGCAATGTTCCAAGTGCACCTCGTGCAGACCACACAAGCAGTTCTTGGAACATTCTCTGGTGGGCCAAAGTCTAGGCGACCCAGGACGCTTAGCCACTGTTTGAGCTTCCCCGAATCTGGGAGGCCTGGAGCCGCATGGTCTGCCGCAAGCGCCACTGGTAGAAGAAGAAAGAGCGTCATAAACATCAACTGTTCGCGCTCCCCGCGAGTTTCATAGATCTGCGCTGGGCCCCCCCCCCTCCCTGGCGCGCGGAGCGCCCCAGGGGCGGCGCCGTAGGCGCCGCCTGAGGGGGGGCCAGCGCGGATCCAAGAAGTCCGCGCGGAGCGCGAAAAGTTTATGTTTATGCCGCTTTCTCCTCTTCGAGAATCACCTCTGCGGACAGCCGTCCCGGCCTGATCGAGGACGGGTGGGGGAGGCCATGGCCTTCCTGAAGACTTTGGCCTGCATCGTGGTGACCCCCCCCCGAAGCTGATGTTTATGCTGCTTTTTCTTCTTCGAGTGGAGCCGCATGGTCTGCCCCAAGCGCCACCGGAGGCCCTGCCTGCGGCTCCCGCTGCGGAGAAGGAGGGGGGGAGGAGGAGGAGGAATGAGGATGAGGAGGAGGAGGAGGAATAGGAGGAGGAGGAGGACGAGGAGGAGGAGGAGGAGGAGGAGAAGGAGGAGGAGGAGGAGGAGGAGGGGGAGGCGGAGGAGGAGGAGGAGGAGGAGGACGAGGACGAGGAGGAGGAGGAGGAGGGAGGAGGAGAGGAGGAGGAGGAGGAGAGGAGGAGGAGGAGGAGGAGGAGGGGGAAGAGGAGGAGAACGAGGAGGAGGAGGAGGAGGAGGAGGAGGAGGAGGAGGAGGAGGAGGGGGAGGAGGAGGAGGCGGCACGGGCAAAGACAGGCCTAGCCGCGCACGTGCGCGCGGGCCCTCGGCTGCCGGGCGGCGGCGCCGCGGCACCAAACGGCATGTGCCGCCCGGCGCCCAGCAGGCGGGTGCCGGCTGTGCACCCACGCCGATCCTGGCCTTACACTGGAGGCCAGTCCACAAGAAACCTTGCACAAGAAACCCAACCCTGAGACCCCAGGACGTCCCTTGATTTTTGGCGTGAGCGTGTAACGTCTTCCACAGCAAAACTATCGAAACCCAAGAAATCCAGGGCACCCTGGAGGCAAGCAGTGTGTCTCTTGGCCTGGGCCCCCACTGTAGGTTGGGCATGTCCCCCTACAGGCGAATTTGGTGTGACAAACTATGAATCGCCCAAACATGCACACACAGAGCGAAGAATAGTTAACAAATCGTCCCCAGGCTATCTTTTGACGATTTTCGAAGATTCCTCTTGTAGAGGGGCACGCCCGATGTAAGGCCAGGCCTGTCCTGGGCCCAGGAGCGCTGCACCCTGACGTCCTCTCGCCGTGATGGTCAACAGGCGCGCTCCACCGCTCACAAAGTAACAACTCGCAAACCTGGATCCGCCGCGGGTGATTTACGATACATTAAACTGGGGCAAGCATGTTTTTTGTTCGGACGTTTGCGAGGAGGCACTTTGCGAGTAGCGGAACGCGCTCGGTGAAACACGGCGGGATGCGTTCGGCGGTTTCGGCATCCGGGGGCCCTTGCCGGGCCCCAGGGCTGTCACAAACTGAGGCTCGGGACGAAGAAATGGTCCCCAGGAAGGGGTCCAGACTGCTGAGAAGCCACGCTGTGAGAAAAGCACGACGTGCGATTTTTGGGTATGCGCACGCCTGGCTTGGCCAGGCAGGCATCTACACCGATCACATGCGCAGGATCGGTGTAGGTGTAGAGTTGGCACCCTCCGACCCATGGAGGGGGGAGATGAGCGAGGAGGATACCGGCGTGGGGTGAGGCCTGACCCGACCCAGCCTACCCTCTATCTCGTCCTCCTGCCGTTCATGGTCCTGCTGCTGCTCCTGTTCGCTGCTCCTGTAGCTGCTACCTTTTGGTTGTGCCGCCGCTGGTGATGCTTCCCTCTGCGGGTGCTAGACCACTGCTGTTTCTACAACTCCCACGAGCGCTGAAACCGCTACCGCTACCGCCACAGATACCCTTACAGATGACACTGCTGTTGCTGCTGCCACGCCAGCTTGTGGTCCCATCTCATATATTTGCTCCTTTATGCATATTCGCCACCTTGAGGTACGAAGTGGAGTGTTCTCATGGTTCCTTCGAGTTCTTTGTCTTGAACCCAGTACATGTCGCACAGGGCAGACAGCCCGGTGTTCTGGGCGCTGTTGGGCACTCTCGCTTTGGCTCGCGTGACTCGTCCAGAGGCAAGAGGGCCCCTTGATAGGCCAATAGGTCCCCAAGAGGCCCTCAAGACGGTCCAAGAGAGCCCAGAGTCGCTCAAAGATCGCTCCAAGACGCTCAGGACGGCCTGCAGACGGCCCAAGGAACACGCAGGACGCCCCAAGAGGGCTCCAAGAGGCCGCCCATGAGGCACCACGACGATATCAAATTCATAAACTTACCGCATATGTATGTACGTACGTGTGTATGGATATGTGTATGCATATGTGTATGTTTTATGTGTGTGGCTGTGTATGTAGATGTGCATGTTTGTGTGTATGCATGTATGTGTGCATGCATGCATGTATGAATATGTGTGTATGTGTTTGTGTATGTATGTGTGCGTCGACCATGCATGCTTATATATATGTGCATGTGCGTATGGTTGTACGTATACGTGTATGTATGCACGTACGAGAACATGCATGTATGGTTTTACGTATACATGTATGCATTGGTGTATGCATGTGTGTAAACATGCATGTATGTATAGTTGTAGGTATGCATGCGTTAATGTAATATGTATGGCTGTATGTATTGTGCAAATATACATTCATGCATACGTGCGTACATGCATGCGTGTATGTATGTACACATGTGTGTATGTATGGATTAATGTATGTATGCATGTGTGTATGCATATGGATAGGCTGATGTGCAAGAATAATACCTGGAGGTATTCGGCCCACACCACCTCCATACATACATACACGCACCCGCACATGCAATCATACATGGATGCATGCGTACATATACATACAAACATACATACGTGCAGACATTCATACACATATGTCCACACGCCAATACATGTATACATACAGGCACACCCATCCATGACTGTATACATACACGCCCATGCATACACGCATACATACATGCATATCTACACGCATGCATACGTATTTTATAAATACACACAGACACGTACGCATACATACACCGCATACACTGCAGACGGTACATGCGTACGCACATATATATATGTATATATGTACATACCTGCATGCGTGACTGCAAACACACATACATACAAACATGGATACACAAGTACACGTATACATACATACAATCACACATACATACACACGCAAACACATCTACATACGTACACGTGAAAACATATGTATGCCGGTATACGGACATGCATACATATACACACTCATACAACATAAATACAGACCCCCATACATACATGCATGCATGCAGGCAGCCAACCAGCCAGCCAACCACACACACACACACACGCATACCACATACATACATACACACGCAAACACGCCACCGTGCCTCTGTGCACTGAATGGACGTGTCCGCAGGCCCTTCGCTACATCACCTGAGTCCGAGAGCTTCACTCCTCAGTCACGAGGAGTCAAATAATGGCCCTGCATCAGCGTTACCAAACTTGGCTGGACTTGCCGCAAATCCCGTGGGGTCCTCGGCGCGGTAGCGCCCAATTCTCCTGGGCCCAAAAAGCCCAAGACGGGCAAAAAGGGTTCCACGAGGCCGCCACAACGGTCCAAGAGGGCACATTGACGCCCAATGATCGCTCCAAGACGCTCCAGATGGGCGCAAGACGCCCCCAGAGGCGTCCAACACGCTCTAAAAGGCTTCCCAAAGGGGGCCCACAAAGGCAATGATCACTGGTGTCCTTTAGGTGTTGGGCGGATTTTGGTGTTCGCGCCTTTTCGGCTCGGCCTGGGACCGTCCCCGAACGGCCCAAGAGACGCCCAAGACGGCCCAAGAAAAACTCAGGACAGCCCAAGCGAGGGACTAGTTTTCCGCCCCAAGGAACCCCCCTGGGGGCCCCAAAAGGCGCCCAGATGTGCGTTGCCCGTATAGGTTCAGCTAGAAACGCAGAAGTAGATAAGCAGCTGGAGGGAGAGAGAGAGAGAGAGAGAGAGAGAGAGAGAGAAAAAAAAAAAAGAGAGCGAGAGAGAGAGAGAAAGAGAACAAAAAATGAGAGAGAGAGAGAGCATGAAACATGCTGTGGCCATTTCTCTCAACGATTTCAGGGGATCCCCTTTTGACCAATCATCGATAACACGTTATCAGATGTTTGCCTCGGCGGTTCCTTGAGTTCATCAAATGATTGTGCGAGGTCAGAGACCTCTTTCTTATTGCTCGACTCCGCGGAGCTTACGTGCGGAAAGGAGAATAAGACTGATCAATCTCGCTATCATTGACACTTGTGGTGGAGCAGTCAACGAAGGACGGCCTATGCTTCAGCGCTGGTTCGTCTTCTAGATACTGCTCTGCAAACCATGGTCCTCGTAGACAGGCAGCGTTCACCCTTGCGGTGAGAACGCATCCTCGCTTTTGGCTTGCAGCGATTTCCAACAGCAGCGCCTCAATCACAAGCAGCCTAGCTTCGAGTTCAAGCACAGCTTTCATGTCAAGCACCACAGCTTCGATTTCAAGCACAGCCTCGATTTCAAGTACAGCTTCAATTTCAAGCATCAAAGCTTCGATGTCAAGCACCTTAGCTTCGAGCTCAAGCAGCATAGCTTCGAGTTCAAGCAGCAGCGCTTCGATTTCATTCGCAGCATCTCAGATTCCACAGTGGCTCAGCATCGAGACGGAGGCACACGTGCGAGCGAGGACGCGGCAGAGCGCGGCCCGGGCGCCCGCGCGGCCCGCCCCCCTCGCGAGGCTGCACGGTTACCCCCGGGGCCGTAGGCGACCCGAGGAGGATGAGCGAGCCACAGAAGAGTCGTTGCCGACCCCCCCGACGCCCGCGCACGCGCCCACGCGCAGCGGGCCGCCAGGGGTCCAGACCGACAAGCCAGGACCCCTGGCCACAGGGGCCCGCCCCTCGGGCAAGGCCCCCGACCGTTAGGTACACCTCGCGCTGCAGGCCGTCGGGCTCAAGGATGCCGACGAGCACCGCGTTGTCCGCGGGAGGGGGGAGGGGCGAGGGCCCTGCACACGTAGTGGCAAGGCCACCTACCACCACCACCCGCTGCTCCTCCCGCGGCCGCCCGCACCGGGCACCGGGCCGCTAGCGCCACGTGGACCAACGCGCGCTCGACGGCCATCGTCCGCTCCGCTGCCCCCGCCGCGCGTGCCGTCGGACACGGGCAAGCTCCTCGAGCTCGATGGCCATTGCGACCAGCGCGCCGTGGTCGAAGAGCACCTCGGATGCGGGTCGGGGCAACCCCGCGGGCTCCCTCAGGCGGACGACGAGCTTCCTGAGCTGCCACACCTCGAGGTGGTCATGCTTGTACATGTCGCCGCTCTCGCCGCCCTTGCCCGTGCCCGTGCCTTTCTTCCGCGCGAGCCTGTGCCGGCAGGCGGGCCTTGAGGCTGCCTCACTGGCAGGTCGTCAGCGTCATCCTCCAGCATCGGCTGGACGTCGGCCGCCGCCTCCGCCGCCGCCGCGCCATCCGACTCCACCGCCCTGCCCATGTCCGTCAGCATCAAGGCGTCGGGCTACTCCTGCGCCACGCCTGCTCTCGCTCCGCCGCGGCCGCGCGGTCGGCGGCGCCTCTGAGGCGCCTCCGCGGAGGCCGTCGCGCCCGCAGGCGACGGGGCGCCAGGCGGCGCGTGCAGCTCTGCCACTGCTGTGCGAAGAAGGCCCTCGGCCGCGCGGATCAGTCGCGCGGCGGAACGCCGCCCATCGGCGACGGCCAGGCCCGCGGCCGCGTGCAGCGCCATGAGCGCCCCGCGGGCGGCCCCCAGCGGCGCCGCAGCGCGTGTTCCAGTCTTCTGCGTACCTAGCATCGGGGCGAGCGGCGGCGGAGCCTGCGGGCGCGTCGCGTTTGAGCCAAAACAGTACTCGAGGAGGAGGACGAGGACGAGGACGAGGACGAGGACGAGGAGGAGGAGGAGGAGGAGGAGGAGGAGGAGGGGGAGGAGCAGGAGCAGGAGGTGGAGAAGGAGGAGGGAGAGGAGATGGAGGAGGAGGGGGAGGGGGAGGGGGCAGAGGAGATGGAGGAGGAGGAGGAGGAGAAGGAGGAGGAAGAGGAGAAGGAGGATGGTGAGGGGGAGGAGATGGAGGAGGAGGACGAAGAGGAAGGAGGAGGAGAAGGAGGAGGAGAAGGAGGAGCAGGAGGAGGAGGAGGAGGAGGAGGAGGAGGAGGAGATGGAGGAGAAGGGGGAGGAGGGGGAGGCGGGGGAAGGGGCAGAGAAGATGAGGGAGGAGAGGAGGAGGAGGAGGAGGAGGAGGAGGAGGGGGAGGAGGAGATGGAGGAGGGGGGGGAGAAGGAGGGGGAGGAGGAGGAGTTAGGAGTAGGAGTAGAGTAGTAGTAGTAGTAGTAGTAGTAGTAGTAGTAGTAGTAGTAGTAGTAGTAGTAGTAGTAGTAGTAGGAGGAGGAGGAGGAGGAGGAGGAGGAGGAGGAGGAGGAGGAGGAGGAGAGAGGAGCAGGAGGAGGAGGTGGAGGCGGAGGAGGAGGAGGAGAAGGCGGAGGGCGGGTCGCCTAAGCCCTTCGGAGAAACCCTCCACGCGAGGAGGCGGCGGCGGGCGCGCCGCCGCGACCGGAGCGCCAGGCGCCGCGGGGGGGTCAGCTGTCCCACCTCTTCCGGACGGGCTGGGCCGAGGCTCCTCAGAGCGTGTGCCAACGTCGGCGTGTGCTAATCTGGGGCGACGAGAGCTGTGCCTATCCGCTGCTCCCTGGCCAGGCCCATCCTCCACCCAGCAGCGGTGCATACGTCACGCCTTCCTGGCTTGGCCAAGAGGGCGTGTACACACAGCTCCTGGGTTCAGCATGGGCCTGGCCAGGGAGCAGTGGATGTGGATAGATGTCGTCGCCCGATCGTCCACCGAGGCCCCGCAATGCGACGCAGGCGGCGTTCAGCGAGGACCGGCGCAGGTTGCGCGCCAGCCGACCGGGGCAGCACACACGCCTGGGCTAACACACGTCCTGAGGACCATCGACTTGGGGGGGGGGGCAGGGAGCGGCCAGTCTCGACTCGAGAAGTCTGATCGAATCTAATGTGGCAGCTCATGGGGGCCTCCCACGCGTCCTCCGAGTGCTGGCTCTTGCGAACCGACGCTCACCGACGCTAATCGACGCCAGTTGACGCTAGATCGACGCTAATCGACTCCAGATCGGCGCTAGATCGACGCTGGATCGGCGCTGATTCATCGATTACCACAAGCTGGCGCACGCCAGTGCACTTTGGAAACGGAGCTGCTAGGTTATACAAGGCTCCCATGGGTTGCGTCCGAACGAGTCTGAGCGTCGTTTAACCGATCCCCATCCCCACTGGCGTGGCCGCCCCACTGGCCAATGTACCCCCAAGGTGGCAATCTGTGTTCCCTTCGCTTTCGGCGGGACCTCTCCCCACCTCGCGGGGGGTGGCCTGGCAGGGCCGAGATACCACGGCCCAGTGCGGCTGGGCGACAGGCTATAGACGATGCTGAGAAGAGGACAACCTGCGTCGGATCGAGCCGCACCGGCACGGGCTCGGAATCGAACCGCGTCGGCCGCGCCAGGGTGCACAACAGCGCTGTCTCCGACCCCCTCCTGGGGTCCGTCCTGACCCGTCCTTCGAGACGGACACCGTCGGGCGGGTGGCACTGGGGGGTGGCCCCAAGTGGGGGTGAAGAAGAGGGCCCCAAAGGGGCCCTGTAGGGCCCCTGCTGGCTCCAAGAGGGGCCCTAAAGGGCCCCTTGAAGGCTCTTTTCTTCACACACCATGTGGGTCACCCCCCATTACCATCAGGTCGGGCGTGTCCCCCCACAGGCGGATGTTGGGAGAAAACTTACACTTAGTAATGAGAATTAGCCGAACATATAACAAATAGTCACAAAAATGCGAAAAATAGTCCCCACTCTATTGTTTGACTATTTTTGTATATTCCTCCTGTAGAGGGACATGCGTTGCCACCACCTTCCCGATTCAGCCGGAGGAGCCTCGGGCATACACAGCAAGGACCAGAGCGCCGGGGGCGGCCGCCGTGGCCTCGGCTGGCCCCCCCTCAGGCCTCGGAAGGAATCAGCGAACATTCATGCCGCATTCATCAGTCGGTGCCCCCCCCGATGATCAGTGTTGGCGGTGGGCCGAACGAGCTGCACTTCGACCGCAGTCTGGCCCGCGCGTGCCAACTCTGAGTTTGGGGCAGCGGGGGAGTGTCCACTAATTGTTGCCCTCTACCTTCTCGCTCGAGGACGCCCCCGCTCGCTCGCAGCATCCCCCCGTCCCCAGCCCCTTGGGAGGCAGTGCTGCCCTCTTCGCTGGAGGCGGCACCCCTGTGGTGGCAGGATCGAATCGAACTGTGCGACCCGTCCTCCGAGCCGGATCCAGCCGTGGCGACAAGGAGCCTCGGGCATACGCCACAAGGACCAGAGCGCCCGAGGCGGCCGCCGCGGGCTCGGCTGGCCCCACATTCGGGGGCGAGCAAACACGGATCAACGATCCGTGGATTTGGCGCGCGGTCGCCAAATCCATGGATCGGGCGAGGTGCCCTCCCCAAAACGCAGCCGGTGCCGCCTCGCTCGGCGGCGGAACTCCGAGCTTCCCCCTGGAAACGGGACCCGTCGCTAATCCATGCCCCCTCGATCCATGTTTGCGATCGTCTGAGTTCGGGAATCTGGGGATGCCTCCCACTACCACCACCTGCCCGATGCAGCCGTGGCGCAGCAAGGACCCGAGCGCCGGGGGGCGGCCGCCGCTGCCTCGGCTGGCTCCCCCCCCCCTCTCGCTCGAAGACGCCCCCGGCTCGCTCGGAGCGTCCCCCGTCCCCGGCCCATTGGGAGGCAGTGCGAACCTCTTCGCTGGAGGAGGCACCCCTGTGGCGGCAGGATCGATCAACACATCGAGTCGGGGAGAGTGCATCGCATCGAGGGCGACCCCGCTCGCTCGCATCCCCCGTCCCCAGCCCCTTGGGATCGCGCGAAGCATCCCCCGTCCCCAGCCCCTTGGGAGGCAGTGCGGACGCCTTCGCCGGAGGCGGCACCCGTGTGGCGGCAGGATCGATCCGCCTCGAGGCGGGAAATCGGATCGAATCGAGGCGCCCCCCGCTCGAAGCATCCCCCGTTCCCAGCTCGGGGAGGCAGCGCGGAACTCCTCGCTGGGGGCGGCACCCGTGTGGTGGCAGGATCGATCCGCACATCGAGTCGGGGAGAGTGGATCGAGAATCGAACTGGGCGCCCGATCGGCCTGCATCGGCGCTGAGTCGGAATCGGCAGGATGCACAACATCGGGGATGGACAGAACCCCTTTGGGTAGAACGTGATTTAGTGAAAACGACCTCGGGCCCAAACCTGGCGGGCGCAAGCCTGGGAAATGACGGCCGCGGCGCCCTCTCGAGAACCGAAAACGTATAATTCACTAATCGACATGTCAGGGTGGGGCTTCTGCCCACCCCCGACAACAACGGGAAGCAAGTATCGGGACGCTCCAGATTGTCGAGACACCGGAATCGGGTCGGATCCAGCCGTTCGAAATCGATATCGGATCGGGTCGATCGTTGGACAAAAACCTGGCATCACAGTGTACAAGAACGTGACGAAGGCGCATCGGTCGAGGACTGTCTTCACGCATGAGGACCACCCCCGCTCTCCTCACCTCCTCTCCCCTCCCCCTCGGAGGAGCAGCGTCTGCTCTGCGTGGCGCACGTATGCGCTCGGGTGACTGTGCTGTAGCCTCGCCCTTTTACGGGCCAACAATGGTGGATTGATATGGCCTTTGTTTGTCTGTCTGTCCGGACAAATAAACACACATCCCAGGCCCCCCACATTTTCTGATGCCTTCCGGGTTTTCGTCTTCCCCCTCACTTCTCATTGTTTCCCATACTTCACTGGGAGTCGACGATCCATTGTCTCTGTGCTTTCCGTTGTTTTCCCTTCCTGACAAGAAACCCTGCGCAGCAACTCTGGGCCCATGTTGAGTCGGATCATCGCCGGACCTACGCCAGGATCAGTGTCCTCGTCGTCGTCGGTACAGCGTCGTCGTCGTCGTCGTCGTCGCCGTCGTCGTCGTTGCCGCCGACGTCGTCGTCGTCGTCGTCGTCGTCGCCGCCGTCGTCGTCGTCGTCGTCGTCGTCGTCACCGTCGCCGTCGTCGTCGTCGTGGTCGTCGTCGTCGTCGTCGTCGTCGTCGTCGTCGTACAGCGTCGCCGTCGTCGTCGTCGATGCAGCGTCGCCGTGGTCGTCGTCGTCGTCGTCCCTTGCCCTGGGCGGCTGCCACCCGGCGAGGTCGTCGTCCGAGTCGTGGCCGGGCGGCGCCGGCGGGGCAGCGGCCTCTCGCGGGGGGCGGCCGCGCGCTGGGGCGTGGGGGGGGGGGGGGCGCAGGGAAGAAGCGCACCGCCAGCGCGCTCTTCGCCTTCGTCACCAATCACCACCAACGCCACCACCGCCATCATCGGCACCATCATCGGCAACATAATCATCACCATCATCATCGTCGTCATCGTCATCAACATTCTCCTCCTCCTCCTTATCATACTCATCGTGAGCATTATCATCAGCATCAACATTTTTTTCCGCCCGCGTCTGCTCTACATGACCTTCCGCAGCCTTCGGATCACGGAGCGAGCACCTGGATCAGATGCTTCCAGCGCGCGGGGAAAATCGCTGCCTCGGAACGCCTGCGCTACGTCAGCACCGCTCGCAGGTAAGAGGAACTCGGAGCAAAGTGCACGCGGGGAACGCAGCGGAGAAGGGAGGAAGGGGAAGACAGCACAAATGGAATCAACACTCAACGCCACACCGCGGCGGCTGCTATGGATTACCCTACAGCATCTACGCCGGTCGGAAAAGTCGTACGCTTGAAAAGATCCAATGTTGTCGCCCGGACAGCTTCAAGCTCTGTTCGAAACCCAGCTCAAGATAAAAAAGAAGCGTCTCGATAGGAACCGCCTCATCTGGTGAAACCGGGCAGAAAAGAAGGGGGCGAGAAGACACCAAGAAGAGGGAGGAGGACGGAGGAGGAAAAGGGCAAGACAGGCAAGCCGCAAAAGCGGGAGATGCAGGTATGGGTGCAAGCACTCGCCAAAGTTTGTAAATGAAATAACTACGGTGAAGAGGCGCAGCCGTGCCCCGCAGCATCGGAGGGCCGACATCCGGCGACGAGAAGACGAGCCGAGGGCGACGCGAAACGGCCCGTGGGGTCGGCCAAACGCGGCCGTGAGCTAAGCCCGCACACGCTGCCCATGCACAAAATTACACGGAGAGGCGGAGAAGGAAGGAAGGGAGGAGCAATCAAAGCAAACCTGAACATTGCATCGCACCGTCTGCACAAACCCGTCGCTCTTCAGGATCGCCGCGTGCTGGTGGTACTCGTCGTAGTTGCTGGCCATCCTCCTCCTCCTCGGGCGCCCTGGTGACTGCTGCGGCTGCTGGGGCGGGTGGGGCTGTCGTGTTGGTGACGCTGATGCTTCTGCTCCGGCTGGCGCTGCTGGTCCAGAACGTGCCGACGGTGCTGGTATCGCTGGAGCTGCTGTTCCACTCTGTGCTGCTGGTCGCCGTCCGGCTGGTAGCGCCCGTGGTGCCGCTCTGACCTGCCCGACCGGCCGATGTCAGCGTAGAGCGGCCGCTGTCAGGCGTGGTGCCCTCTGTGGTGCTGCTGGGCCCACTCGCGGCTGTCCACGCAGGAATGCTGCTCTCTGTAATGCTGCCCCTGGTGCCGGTCGTGGTGCTGCCTACTGAGTGCCTGGTCCCCCTCGCGGGTGTCCGCGTAGAGCTGTTGCTGTCATGTGTACTGCTCTGGGTCGTGCTCGTCGCCCTCGCGGTGTTGCTCTCGGTCGTACTGCTCGCCGACGTGCTCGGCGTAGTGGTGCTGCTGGTCTCGATCGTGCTCGTCACCCTCGTGGTGTTGCTCCCGGTCGTACTGTTCGCCGCTGTGATGGGCATAGTGGTGCTGCTGGTCTCGGTCGTGCTCGCCATCCTCGTGGTGCTGCTCTCGGTCGTACTGCTCGCCGACGTGCTGGGCGTAGTGGTGCTGCTGGTACCGGTCGTGCTCGTCACAGTCATGGTGCTGCTCTCGGTCGTACTGCTCGCCGACGCGCTGAGCGTAGTGGTGCTGCTGGTCTCGGTCGTGGTCGCCACCCTCGTGGTGCTGCTCCCGGCCGTATTGCTCGCCGGCGTGCTGGGCGTGGTGGTGCTGCTGGTCTCGGTCGTGCTCGTCACCCTCGTGGTGCTGCTCCCGGTCGCACTGCTCGCCGACGTGCTGGGCGTGGTGGTGCTGCTGGTATCGGTCGCGCTCGTCACCTTCGTGGTGCTGCTCTCGGTCGTACTGCTCGCCGACGCGCTGGGCGTACTGGTGCTGGTGGTCTCGGTCGTGCTCGTTACCCTCGTGGTGCTGCTCTCGGTCGTACTGCTCGCCGACGTGCTGGGCGTAGTGGTGCTGCTGGTCTCGGTCGTGCTCGTCACCCTCGTGGTGCTGCTCTCGGTCGTACTGCTGACCGACCCGCTGGACGTAGTGGCGCTGCTGGTATCGGTCGTGCTCGTCACCCTCGTGGTGCTGCTTTCGGTTGTGCTGCTCGCCGACGTGCTGGGCGTAGTGGTGCTGCTGGTCTCGGTCGTGCTCGTCCCCCTCGTGGCGTTGCTCTCGGGCGTACCGCTCGCCGACGTGCTGGGCGTATTGGTGCTGGTACCAGTCGTGCTCATCATCTGCATCAGCAAATGCATCATTATCACCACCATCAGCATCATCACCACCACCACCGACATCGTCATCAGCAGCAGCATGAGCATCAGCATCATCATGTCTCATCATATCATACCATGATCACCATCAGCATCAACATCATCACCACCAATCATCATCATAATCGTCATCGTCCTCATACTCTTCAGCATCATCGTAAGCATCACCATGACGATCACCATCAGCATCATCACCTCGCCACTCAAGCCCACGGGGTCACCCAGATAGCGTCGGTTATCCGAATCATCATGAGCATCATCATCAGCAACCGCCTAAGCAATATCATCATATTCGCCACTACAACCATCATCATCATCGTCAGAATCATCATCATCATCACGATCATCACTAGCATAACTACCAGCATCATCAGCATTATCATCATAATCGTCATCATTAGCAGCATCATCATTCGCGTCACCATCGTCATCATGATCAGCACCATTATCCTCGTCGTCATCCTCATCGTCGTCGTCATCATCAGGATCATCAGCAGCATCGTCACCATCGTCCTCCTCATCATCATCATCATCAGCATCATCAGCATCAGCATCCTCATCATCGCCGTCATCGTAACCAGCAGCATCATCGCCATCTGCACCATCATCAAAAACAGCATAATCATCAGCAGCACCATCATTATCATCAGCATCATCAGCATCCTCATCATCATCAGCACCATCATCGTCAGCATCATGATCATATTAATGACAATAACAATCATCATCACCATCAGCATCATCATCAGCAGCATCATCATCATCAACATCATCCTCATGGTTATCATCATCGTCAGCATCAGCAGCATCATCACCAGCAGCATCATCATCATCGTCAGTATCAGCATCATCATCGCCATCACAGTGATAATCGGCGTGAACGTCGATGTCGGCCACGGCGTCGTCGTCGCCGTCATCATGACACATCATCTTGAGAAGGCTGCCAGAAGCGCACCCCGCCATGTCGCGAGTCCTTTTCCATCCTCCTCCGCCACCTCCTCCTCCTCCTCCTCCTCTCCCCAATCGCGACGTCAAAACAAATAAGACTGACGGTTTGTGCAAACATCGACCTCTTGTGGGCCATTGCCGGGCGCGGCGGTTATCCAACAACAAGCCGGGATGAAATTCGGCCCGAGGGGGTCGGGGGGACCTCTGGGTGTCTCCGTTGCGGAGAAGAGGACGTCGGAGGTCAGGGTATTCCTCTTCTTCTTCTCCTTGGAAGTAAGGCTAGGCTCCTCCTCCTCCACCTCCTCGTCGTCCTCTTCCTCCTCCTTGTCCTCTTTTCCTACGTTACCCCGACATCAAGCCTCGAAGATCCTTGCATCTTTCCCCCTCCCCCCCCTCCGGGCCTCAAGGCTGCGGGCACGCGGGTCGTCAAGACGCAGCCTCGATCCCTGTCCTCCGCCTCCTCGAGTTCCGGAGCTACAAGCATCGAGGATCACCACGCTTGGTCTCCCTGGGCCCCTCCGCATTGCCTGACGGAGGGGCTCCCGGGGCAGTTCCTAGTGAATGAGTCAGTGCCAGGGCGGCCGATTGACCCCGGGGGGAGCAGGCGAGCGGCAGAGCACCGGTGACTTGCTCCTGAGATCACCAGGCCCCTGCCGCCATCGTCCCAAGGAGGCCCACCGCTCCAGCCTGGACTGAGGGGGCCTTCCTGTCACCCGACTCCCAGGCCCGCGCTCGCTGCCCCTTCTGCTGCCCAAGAGGAGGGGGGGCGCAAGTCATGGCCGGCGGCACGTGCGCGGCCCAAGAGGGGGGCCAGGGACGTCCTGAAATACGACGAGGCGCCAGCAAATCTGGGGAGAGATATCATGGCCCACGCCGTGATGTTCACCCGTCCCCCTGGTCATCACCCCCTCTTGGCCGCCCCCGAGCATTCCACCTCTGGCTCTTCGGGCCGCGCGGGACGCGTGCGGGCCGGCCGGGCCCCGAGGTGGGCCTCCGTGGACGACGCTTCCGCCGCCGCCCCGCGCGGGAGCGAAGAGATGGAACAGGTCCTGCGCCTCGCCATCGCTCGGGCGTCGCCATGCCCCGTGCCTTTGTCGGCCTCGTGCGGGTACAGTGGGGTCCAGTCCACAAGGGGCCTATTACAAGAAACCAAACCCTGGGACCCCAGGGCGTCTATTGATTTTGGTGTGAGAGTGTCGCGCTTTTCACGGCAAAACCATCGAAACCCAAGAAACCCAGGGCACCTTGGAGGCAAGCAGAGTAGTTCTTGGCATGGGCCCCCACTGTCCTCGCCATCGCTCGGACGTCCATTCCCGGTGCGTTGGTCGGCCTCGCGCGGGCACGCCGAGTTACGTAAGAAGCGTCGGGGGGGCGTCACCCCCGCCGACAACCCCACATCGACCTCCGTCACGGGCGGCTACCGCGCGCCGAAGGCGCTCCGACCCCGTCGCGGCGCGGCGACAAGGCGAGGTTGACCGAGAAACAGTACAGTGCACACGTCCGAGCGGTGCCAAGACGCACGATGGCATCGTGACCCTGCGCGCGGCTTGCGCGGGCCGCCAATGCGGCACGACACACTGGAAGAGTGGTGGGCGCTTGCGCGCGCCCGGGCACGGGCAGCTTACGCGACAATGTCGGTGCCACCGACCCCGCATCGCTCGCTCGAGGTCGGGCAGTGGAGATCCGCACTATGCACTCCTCAGGGCCGCCGCCTTGGCCCCCCCCTGGGTCCGTCCTCGCAAGTCTGTCGAGCAAACGGGCTGCAAAGACGATCCCAACAGATGGCGCATGGATTGCTTCAGGCCACTGGCCCCAGGAGGTCGCCTCGACGAACTCCCTGGGGGAAGCTGCTTCGTCCCAGACCCCATGTTCGGGTGTTGCTAGAAGTGCCTCTGGGCCAAGGTGCAGGAGAGCCCAGAATCGAATCGACAAATTCGGATCGGCGAACGACGATCGAAATGAGTCGGATCGGCGAAAATCGGCAGCCAAGTCGGGAAAAATCGAATCGACGGAAATCGGCAGGCTAGCAGCAGGCCTACATTGAGAAATCTGATCCCAAATCGGAGTCCGGAATCGAATTGAATCGGAATCGGAATCGGAAGCCACCGAAACCGAACCGACTCGAACCCGAGGAATCGAAATGAGCTCTGAAGGTGCCCCCGGGATTTCCATGGAGGCCCCTCACCGCCTCCAGAGCACCCGTCACGAGGCCCCGGATGTCATTGCACCGGCCTTGCAGACGTGCTGCAGCGGATTTCTGCATGGATTTCCGCGTGGATTTTTGCCCGAAATGGCGCGAAACACGAAGTGACTGTCGCGTGGATTCTTTTTGTTGGTCTTCACTCCTGGCCCAAAAAAATCCGCACTAAATTCACCTCGAAATCCAGAACGAAATTCTCCGGGACATTCCAGGCCCATCCTATCGTTTTCCGAACGAAATTCGCTCTGCGATGTTGGCGGCATGACAGGTGGCCCCAGGGGCTCCAAATGAAGCGAAAAGCTGGGGGCACCTCTGGCCCAGGGAACCTTTAGCAGCCCCCGGCATGTCGGCCTCCCCTGGGACTGGGAGGGGGAGGAGGAGGAGGAGGAGGAGGAGGAGGAGGAGGAGGAGGAGGAGGAGGACGAAGAGGAGGAGGAGGAGGAGGAGGGCGGGAGGAGGAGGAGGAGGAGGAGGAGGAGGAGGAGGAGACGGAGGACGAATGACGGAGGACGAGGAGGAGGAGGAGGACGAATGACGGAGGACGAGGAGGAGGAGGAGGAGGAGGAGGAGGAGGAGGAGCAAGAGGAGGAGGGGGAGGAGGTCCGGGAGACTGGAACCGAGAGAGAAAAGACGCAGGGATGACCGAAGTCAAGCCGCTGGGGGTCTGGGACTTCTATCGTAACGACGATCCTCTAAGACGAGGCGAGGAGGAAGAGAACATTGAACCGAGATAATTCGGATACCTCTCGTTCTCTGGGAAAGGGCGGACTTGCGGAATGTGTCGAGCGGCATAGTCGTTCCAGAACGTTCCAGAACATCCTGAGACCGCTCTGAAACGCTTTTGAACAATTTGCGGAGCTTCGTCCTAGTCGTGCATTGTCCCTCCACCCCAGACCCCAGCACATCGGGCGTTCTATGCGTGGACTCCCCAGAGGTCTGGACCCCTTTCATGGGACAGACGTTTCACCCTGGATATGTGTTGTGCGGTCCTGGGGCCCGAAACCAGACCGCATAACAAGCAAAACAACATAAAGGGAACGGCCGCTTCGACTGCTCCAAAAAACTGCTACATCGTGAAACCTCTCAAGCAGAACTAATCCCCAACCTTCTCTTGCATGATCCAAGCCAGACCGATATGCGGGGCCCCAAGGCCAGACATTGCGACCTCCCTATTTCACGGTTCCCCTTGCGACGGGAGGTATGATGACCCCAATCCCTGACTTGTAGGACTTCTGATAGGCCGCAAAATTTTTGGCTCAGCTTGGAGATATACGATGTGGGGGCGCCAATCCTCTATACGAAATCGTCCCAACAGCCCTGCTGACGGTGCAATCCCGAGTCCCCTCTCCTTGCACGGCGGCCTGGTTTTCAACCGGGGGGGGGCTCGGCGAAGTGGGGGCGAGAGGCCCTCTGTGACCTTCCCCTGCAATGTTGGAAGCCTGGACATGTTCACCAACACCAGCACAAGGGGGTGCCTCCACCGGGGGAAGCTGATCCTGAATTTTGATGCCAGTGGCACGCACTCTCTCTCTCTCTCTCTCTCTCTCTCTCTCGGCAACCCAGGAAACACAAATCCAACCACCGTCACCAACTTCCCCTGGTGGAGGCAACCGCCGACACCCGGAAGGCCACTCACGGAAGCTTTGGTCGTCACCATGGCGTCCAATCGCGTGCAAAGCGGAGAGAATGCATTCCCCGCATGGCGCCATAGAGAGTTATTGGACGCTATAGAATATCTGAGCGCTCTTCGGCGCTACTGGGCGCTATTGGGCGGTACTTGGCGCTAATGAGCGCTACTGGGTGCTACTCGCAAATTGACATTTAAATCTAGGATGAGCAGAATTTTCCGTGACTTACGATCTGAAACCTATATTGTGGAAGCCCGAAATGGGTACGGAAAGAATGGGTACAATGCCCAACAGCAAATGTTGTCCCAAACCAACAGCGGCCGCTGTTGGGCAAGCGGCCTTCTGTCTCAAATGAACACAGGCCGCGGCGGCGCGGACAGCGAGTCCTGTTCAAAATGAACAGGAACTGCTGTTGGGCATCGTACCCATTCTTTCCGTACCCATTCCGTTCGTGCCGATATATGCCCTCAGATCCGCCGGCGCGAAACATTGAAATATCGTGAGAAAAAACAAAAACACGACCAGAGCCCTGGACCTCATCTTCCTGCGTCAATTTTCGAGCCCGATCGATATGTGAGGGCCCTGGGGCCCGAAACCAGGCGGAAACGCCTGGCTCGAAAGAATTGAGACGCCAGGATCTCAGGGACTTACTATCTACGGTGAGATGCTGTTGCATAGCGTGTCGCCCCGGCGTCACTGTCACGCTACGCCCTGTGGGACGTTGAAGCCTGGGGACTGGGAAGTGGATAGCATGTCGGGCCAAAGCGTGGTGGGCCAGAACCAGAGGAGCGACACGCTATCCACAAGTTTCCAACCACAGAACCTCTATATCGGCGGTGAGCAAGGGGGGGAAGTGAGAAGGAGAAGGCCCTCTCAGAAGGCGGCGGGGCTTCTCAGAAGCCCTCCGGCCTTTTGAGAAGTTTTCTCTGTTCCTTCGGGGAAGGCTCAGAGAACTTCTATCGGGGGCGACCAAGAGGGGGGCGTCCAAGAGGGGGGGGGGGCGCAAATCACGACCTGCGGCATATGCGCGGCCCAGTGGGGGGGGCAGGGACGTAACGAAATAAGAAGGCACACCATGAAATCTGAGGAAATATCATGGCCCACGCCATGATATCCACGATAGCGCCAGGAAACCTCGAAAACTCGAAACCTCGACCTTCGAAACATTGAGCCCCTCATTCTGGTCCCCCGGCGGGGCGGGCCTTCTCAGAAGGCTCGGAAGGCCTCGGGACCCCCGAGACTTGTCCTAAAGCCTGAAGCTGGAAGGCCTCCCAAGCTGGAACGCAAACGCCCGGAAACCTCGGACTTCCCCACCCAGCCGGGCCGGCCGCCGACTGTTGGTCTCCGATGATTGCCACGATAATGGCCCCGAACCCCTTGGGAGGGGACCCAAGTTAGGAGGGCCAAGAGCACTGGGGATAGGGGCTCTTGTCTGCGGAGGTATCGAACCAAACCGCCCAGAATTGATATCCCTCATGCGAAGAAGGGGACCTCAATGAGGACACGTCTTCGCTGCGTTATTAAGGTTGAAGGCTGGGGTTCTTCTCTGCTCGATGATCTGGCACTGCCGCGCTCGCCGCCGCCGCCGCCGGCCTTGGCCGCCGCGCCCGCGCCCGCCGCGGGGGCCGGGTAGCCCCCCAGCGGGGCCGGCGGCGCTCTGCCCGCCACCGAGCCTCGGAGCCGGCCGCCGTCGGGGTCGATCGTCGGTCGTCAATCGTCGGGGTCGTCAATGACGACATGTTGTCAGTAATCGATCGTCGATCCTGAATCGCCGCCAATCGTCGTTTCGTCAAGCGACGAAAAGTCGTCAACCGTCAGTCGTTGATCGCCGACCGAGGTTTGGGTCGGCAATGGACACCCCCTCCCGTGGCGCGCGGAGGCGCAGGAGGCACAGCCAGGGGGGCGGAGTATCGACCCAAGATGCCCGCGCGGACCTCCCGAAATGTGTCGGGGGGACGGACGCCAACTGAGCGACGATCAGACACGGGTCTTACGCGACTCTCCCGCGCCCCAAGGCGGCCCGACGAGGACAGCGTCGTGCCGATCGCAGACCACACCCTGGCGTAACCGCCCGATCGCGAACCACACCCCGGCGTAACCGCACCCTTTCTGAGCGCCGACTGGACGCCCCCGGGCGCGCACCGAGGGCCTGCCGCCCCGCACCGCGTGGGGCGGCGAGCGCGGCTGGGCTCTCTGGGCGCCCTGAGGTGGCGGCCCTGCGCGGCGCGCACGTCGCCGCTCGCGCCGAGAGGGTCGCCCGAGCCTGCGGATCGCATCGGATGATCCTCATCCTCCTCCTCCTCCTCCTCCTCCTCCTCATCCTCCTCGTCATCATCATCCTCATCCTCATCCTCATCCTCATCATCATTATCATCATCATCATCATCATCATCATCATCATCATCATCATCATCATCATCATCATCATCATCATCATCATCAGCATCAGCATCAGCATCAGCATCATCATCATCATCATCATCATCATCATCAGCATCATCATCAGCAGCAGCATCATCAGCATCAGCATCATAACCATCATCATCAGCAGCATCATCATCGGCCTCCTCATCAACACCAGCAGTATCATCAGCAGCATCATCATCCTCATCAGCACCACAACCATACTACCACCAGCGTCATCAACATCATCACCATCATCAGCATCAGCATCGTCAGCATCAGCACCATCATCAGCATCATCATCATCAGCAGCATCAGCTGCAGCAGCAGTCGTCGTCATCGTCATCATCATCATGATCATGATCATCATCATCATCATCATCAGCATCACCATCATCATCATCATCATCATCATCATCATCATAATCAGCATCATCATCATAATCATCATCATCATCATCATCAGCATCCCCATCAGCATCAGCATCACCATCAGCATCAGCATCAGCATCAGCATCATCATCATCATCATCAGTATCATCATCATCAACACCATAATCGGCATCATCCCATCCTCAACATCATCATCACCATCATGATCAGGGGGAATACGGTACGCCCGACATGGACACATAGGATAAACATGGTACGATAGCCAACAGCAAATACTATCCAAAACCGACAGCGGCCGCTGTCGGGCAGGAGGTTTTCTGTCTCCAATCTCCAATGGAAAACGCCCGTGTCCACGCCGACAACGATTCCTGTTCTGACTACCTGCCAGACCACCCCAAATCAACCTGAAGACCCGAACTTCGGGTTGGGGGGGGGGGGGGGCACAGGTTCCATGTGTTTGCTCCATGTTCCCCGACCCGCCCTTAAAAAAATTGGAAACCGAAGGCAAATTGAGGCCGTTGGGTTGGGGTGGTTTGGTGGGCGGAGATGTTCGGAATTGGCATGAACTACTGTCGGCCTTCGTGCCCAATCGCTCCGCACACGTGTCGATCGCACCTCGGCCTCTGAGCGCCCTCGCAGAGGTCCCAGGACCGTCAACAACGGCTCGGGACAGAAAGTCGGTCCCAGGGAATGGGTCGGGCGTGTCCTCCTACAGGCGGATTTTGGATGACAGATAAAAAATCTAAAAATGCTCCAGAACAGCCCACAAATAGTAACCATGCCGTCCCCGATGTTTGAAACAATGTTTAACTATTCTTGGTTATTCCTCCTTAAGAGGGACAAGCCCGATTTAATTCCGGGGAATGGGTCGACACCACTGGCAACTCACGGGAGCCTCCCATCTCATCTTGCTGGCTCCCTCAAACCGACGCTGACCGACACTTATCGACGCGCTAATCGACTCTAGATCGTCGCTTCTCCATCGACTGCCAGACGCTGAGTGCACGCTGATCCACTCTAGAGACGGACTTCCGAGGACACAAAAGTTAATAAACCTCCCATGAACTGCTACCGACGTACAGTGGGGGCCAATTCACAAGAAACATTCCACAAGAAAGACCCCAGGACGTCCGTTGATTGTTGGTGTGGGAGCGTCACGCTTCCCATCGCAAAACCATCGAAACCCAAGAATTCCAGGGCACCCTGGAGGCAAGCAGGGTGTTTCTTGGCATGGGCCCCCACTGTAAAGGGTGGGGCAACGCATCAACTCATGTGGCTGGCTTTCCTGGCGCCCCCCGGCGCAGTGGGAGGCGCTAGCGCATCGAGGAAGGGCGCTTGGCGTATCGGGACCAAAACCAGCGGCATACAGCGGCGGGTTTCCTACCCCCCCTCACCGTGAACGTTCCTATCCCCTTCTTCGTCCGACTCCAGAGGGGGCGGGCGGCGGCCACCCGGGCGACGGGCTATCACTCGGGCTACGTCGGCCGCCATCACTGGGCGGTCTCCTGCAGGCATCGTGCTGTATCTCTCGGGCGACGTCAGCCGACCACCTCACCGACCCTGGCAGAGCCCATCCTGGGCCCGGGATCGGCGCACAGGTCGGTGAGGTGGTCGTCCACGTTCCCTGAACTCGAATTCTCTGGCAGCCAGCTGACGACCTGCCCGACCACCCTAACCCAGCCCGAAGACCCGCATTTCGGGTTGGGGGGGGGGCGGGCTTCAGATGTGGTTTTGTTGTCAATGTTCTCCGACGCCCCCCTCCCCCCTGTAAACGGAGGGCGAATCGGGGCCTTCGGGTTGGGTTGGGCTGGTTTTGGGTCGGGCATGTCTCCCTAAAGGCTGATCTGGAAGAAACGAAAAAAATAGTGAAACACCTGCGCATAACAGAAAAAACAGAAATATCCGACAAATCGTCCCCATACGATTTTGGGGCTATTTTTGAATTGCCCTCATGTAGAGGGACACGACCGACTTAAGGCTGATTTGAGGGCGGTGACCGTCGTGCTGCCGCGAGGAGCGCCGAACGACGAGCCTAAAGGGGCTCCTCGGGCCACGCCGCGCTTCGGCAACGATCGGGCCCCCCCCAGCGCAGACCTGGGGAATCGGGCCCGAGAACCACGAGCCCCCTTCGGGACCCACTGGAGCCCAGAGATCTGACGCCCCCCCCCAAAAAAATAGAGCGGCGGGATGTTGGCAATGCTCGATCTCTGGGGGCCGTCGCAAGGCCCTCGCAAAAAAACGGCTCAGGACGAGAAGGCGGCGGCCCCAGGCAAGTGGTTTGGACCTCTGGGGCCCACGCATCGAAAAAATTGAAGCAGCCAGACCAGCCAGATGTCTGGGAATAACGGGGGGCGCCCCTGGAAGGGAGGCAGGAGTTCGATCTGCTGGTGCACCGAACTGCCCCCCGCGTGCCCCACCTGTCCGCAAATCTCGGGAGCTGCCTGCGGGGCGGGGGCATCTGTTTTGGGCGACTCGGTGCAAAAGCCGATCGAACTCACACACACACACAGACACACACACACACACACATACACACACATACACACAGAATCACACACACACACACACACACACACACACACACACACACACACACGCACACACGCACACACACACACGCACACGCACACGCACACGCACACACACACACAGACACACACACACACACACACACACACACACCGGGGTACACACACCCCTTTGCGGGATCCCGCTCCCCCCCTGAACACAACATGGTACTTCTTCCAGCGCCTTTGCGAGCCGAATGGGCAAAATGAATGGTGAGCCTGCCCCGAACCGCTGGGTTCCAGGGCGCCCTGCCGTAAGTAGAGAAACAAAACAAAGAACGGCACAAACAGAAGCGCGCGGGACGGCGCGCGCGGAACGTCGAGCGCGCCGGGAACGGCCCCGGAAGCGCTGCCGAGGGGGCCCAGGGCCGGTCCAGGACATCCGCGCGGACCTCCGAGAAATCCTGTTATGCTTAGGTCGGGCATGTCCTCTTACAGGGGGATTTGGGGCGAACAAAAAAATAATGGCAACACAGATTCACAAATAGTCAAAAAATTGTCCCCACACTACTTCTGGACTATTTTTGAATATTCCTCCTGTACAGGGACGTGCCCGATTTAAATGTTATGCCGTCGTTCGCTCTCCGAGGAATGGCTCGCCCTCTCCAAGGACCCCGTGCGGCCGCGCACGCCGCGGCCGTGCCAGGCGCCAGCCCGGCAAGGACTCTGGGGGAGGAAGGAGGAGGGGGAGGAGGAGGAGGAGGAGGAGGAGGAGGAGGAGGAGGAGGAGGAGGAGGCGGAGGCGGAGGCGGAGGAGGAAAAAGAGAGGGTGGGGAGGAGGAGGAGGAGGCGGAGGAGGAAAAAGAGAGGGTGGGGAGGAGGAGGAGGAGGAGGAGGAGGAGGAGGAGGAGTAGGAGGAGGAGAGAAGCAGGAGGAGGAGAAGGAGGAGGAGGAGGCGGAGGAGGAAGCCGCCTCTGCAGGATACCGAATCGAACAGACATAAACTGCCAAAGGTCCGTGCAAAGATCCTTGGTCGGATATGCTGGGTCGGCCACGGGTCCCCTGCCCCCAGTGCGCGCAGCGCACCGGGCGCGGCGCCAGAGACGCCGCCGGGGGGGCCTCCCGCGCCGACCCAGGAAATCCGCGCGCGGACCTCGGGGGGCGGATAGGTAAAGCCCAAGAGGGGGAATACAAACTAGCATTTCGGGCCTTTCCCACCAGGATGGCCCCTCGAGCCCCCCAGAGGCCGGCCTCCAAGAAGCCCCCAAGAAGCGCCCCAGAGGCCCCCACGAGGCCCCAAACATCCTTCCACATGCACCCAAAAGTTCTCCAAGAGGCCGCAGAGACGCATCCCAAGAGACCATCACATTCATCCAAGAGGTTCCTGACCCAAGAAATAACTTCCACGACCGTCTCAAAAACTCACTCCATGTGGGGGTCGGCGGAATGGCGCAAGCCACTTGAATCCGCCCGCCCACCGGGCTGAAGGGCGTGTGGGACTCAATTATGAGAGCTCCTTACAATGCTTTAGTACACCCCCATTAATTCCCCCCCGGAGGCCTCCACCAGTCCGCAGCCCGGCTGCGCCCAAGGCCGCTTTCGGTCCCCAAGATGCGAGGCGGGAATTGATCCATATCCACCGCCTGAGAAACGACGTCCTGGTGCCTCAGACAGCGGGCGGTGGATATGGATATATTTTGGCCCCTGGGGGCCCGAACATATTTTGGCCCCTGAAGGCCCGAATATATCCATATCCACCGCCTGCGAGGTCCGCGAAAATTGATCCTCCAGGCGGTGGTCATGTATGAATTCCCCCCTCAGACAAGATGCCCCCAAGACGGCTTCCAAGACGAGCTCGACTTTCAGATCGTTCTGGGGACGCCTCTGGGGCGCATTTTGGCTCCATTTCGGCCCCGTCTGGGCTAGCCTTGGCCTCCAAACATCCGCTCCAGGGGCCCTCGAGAGCGCCTTTGTGGCGAAAGGCTGGTATGTCAAACAATACAACAAATACTATTGTTTTTGTTCACGATTGTCGCTTCCCCAGGGGTGACCCAGACGCTTCTTACAACTACCTTTCGGGCTCGATTGGTTTTGTTTTTGCTGTATGTTTCGTCTTTCAAACTTGGACGCTGCTTCGGGTGCGCTACGGAGTCCATTTTGGAATATTCGGGGCCCCAATTCCAAGACCCGACGGACCCAAAACGGCCTAGAACCGGCACGGTTTTTACTGCAAGACGGACGGGGCGGCCCACGAGGCCGCCAAGAGGGCCCCAAGACGACCCAAGTTGACCCGAACACGGCCCAAGAGGGCTCCCAGACGGCCCGGGAGGGCTCCAAGATCGCCCCAAGACGGCCCAAGAGGACGCCGAAAAGGCCCCACAATTGCCCAAGAGGGCCCCAGGGCGGCCCAAGAGGCCCTCAGGACGGCCCAAGAGGGGCCCAGCAGGAGGAGCCCGAACAAACTGTTCGAGCCCTCCGTCCCAAGAGGCCCCACGGGAGGCCCCAAGAGCCCTAAGAAACCGCAGGCGGCCCATAAAACAACCGAAGACGCCCTCGACAGGCCCAGAAGAGTCCCCCCAAATCCCAGGCGGGCCCTGGCAAGGTCCCTGCTACCCTCGAATCTCTGGGATACGGATGCCGGAACGCCTCGATCTCTTGAATCCACCCGCCCATCAAACTGAGGGGCGTATGGGACTGCACTGTGAGAGCTCCATACATGGCTTTCAGCCCCCCATTTCCTTTCCGCTAGGGGCCTCCCCATTCTGCCGACCGGTAGCGGCAACGCCCCTGCTCGCGCTCCAAGACGGTTTCCAAACGGCGTCCAAGACAATCTCGAATGCCACACCGCTTCCGACACACTTTCGCTTCCATGTAGCCCCTCTCGGGCACCCTTCTTCACCTCCCAAATGCGCTGCCAGGGACCCGGAGTGCCTCTTAGGCCCCATTTCGCCTACAAATTTGACGCGTCAAAACTGCACGAGACCTTTGGATGTTGAAGGCTATCGCTTCGCCAGAGGTCGCCCAGACGCCTCTTGTATATTGGTCGGGCTCGAATTTGTCGGCACGTCGACATCGACGTCGCTGTTGGGACTCGATCCAGGATCAATGTTGGACGCTCCTGGGCTTCACGTGGGCCCCCAAACGAAACCCAAACTGGCCCCAGACCAGCCCGATTCCCAACGGCATTTCGACGGGGTTACGGCCCAACACGGACGTACTGTCGCCTCGGCCGATCAACGCCCGCCTGAGCCGCATGGGTCCCTGCTTGGCTCCTTTTAGGCAGGGTTCGGGCCGTTTTGGGTTGACCTTGGGCAGTGTTCGGGTTATTTCTGGCCTCGTGGTGTGGATAGTGAACAAGGGCCCAGAGAGCCAACGTCCATATCACTGATCCGTCGGTACTGATGACGGGACGCCGACCAAGCGGCAAATCGACGATCAGCCAGCCACGCGGCACGCCTGAGCCGAATAGGCTACGGGGAAGGAACAACTATGGAGCGCAGGCAAAAACAAAAAACACAGATGCGGGGGTTCTCGTATGTTCTGCATATGTTCGTGCCGTAGTGGAGCCGTCTTCGCCTCGCCTGGCGAGAACTGGAGTGGGCGGGCGGTGAACACGCAGCGTCTTGAATCTTGTTCGGGGGGGGGTACAGGTGGGGTCGGGGCAGACGTGGGGCTGGATGGGCATCTCTCCAGACGGCCCCTGGAATCAGAACTAGTGAGCATCCAGCTGGGTCCCTGTCCTCACCCCATCTCGGGACCGCCCCTGAGCTCTGACGTCGCGAAAACATGGAACATCGTACAGCATGACGCCCAGAGACGTATAGACCCTATCTGTGAGGGCCCCGGGACCCGACCCCCTGGGCGAACACGCCCGCTCTGCAAGAAATGGCAACGCCAAGATCTGAGGGCCCGCCCCCTCTTCGAACCTCCGATCTGTTTGTGGATGCCATTACAATGGACACCCTACCAATCCTATCATTGAACTCAAATGTGTTTAAAATGTTTGAGAAATGGTCATACAAATGTGGGCACATGCATGCTTAAGACATGCTTGACGTAGGTATTAGGCATCTGGAGAACATTTGGCAACACGCTTCCTCTCCATTGATCCTCGTCCAAAAGGGTACTCCTCTCCCTTCAGGCCACCTGCGCTCCGTGACCCCCCGACCGCGGCTTCGCCTGACCGAGGGTTCCCGAACAGGGAGCTGGCGCTGAACGACGCGCCGCCCTGCTGCGCCCTCGGGCCGCCGCCGGCAGCGCCTGCGCGGGCGGCCGGGGCGCTGCCAGGGATCTCTGCTCCTCCTCCATGCCTCCTCCTCTGCCTCCTCCTCCATCCCTCCTCCCTCCTGCTCCTCCTCCTCCTACCTCCTGCCCCTCCTGCTCCTCCTCCTCCTGCTTCTCCTCCTCCTCATTCTCCTCCTCCTCCTCCTTCCCAGCGGCAAGCTCGCCTGCAGTTACGTTCCACATCATTGTTGTCGCTGTTTGCATTCGTGTATCTCGCCTCCCTCCTGCTCCTCCTCCTGCTCCTCCTCCTCCTCCTCCTCCTCCTCCTCCTCCTCCTCCTCCTCCTCCTCCCCAGCGGTGCTGACTCAAGCCAGCCGCGCCAAGGCTTCAGGGCGCCCGCGCGCGGGCCGAGCCCTGGGAGCTCGCAGCGGGCGGCGGGCCGAGGCGGCGGAGGCATCACGAGGAGGCGCGATGAGGATGCGAGGGGCCCCGGAAAGCCACGGCGACGTTCTTCGAGTGGGGCTGCCCAGCGAGGGCGTTGCCAAGGATGGGCCCACTTTTGGGCAAGGATGCAAAGGGCCCTGGAAAGCCACGGTGACGTTCTTCGAGTGGGGCTGCCCAACGAGAGCGCTGCCAAGGCTGGGCCCACTTTTGGGCAGGGCTGCAAAAGGGGTGACCCTTGGAAAGCTCGCCCCTCCGTGCGGTGTGGGTGGACCGCAGGGGGGGGGGGGGCGACCCAGCCCTTCCGGCAAGCAGACGGCAAGGCAACTCCTGGGAGGTCTTCCCCAAAAAAGCCGATCTTGCAGGGCAATTTTTAATACATGGGATGTTTAAAAGCATTGGATGTTTAATACATGCTGACTTTATGAATGAATTGATGCATGAACTCAACGTTGTTTTTGATACTGAATCCCTGCATTTTGAATCCATGATCCGCACGCGGAGCATGTATTTAAAACGGCACTGTACGTGTTTAACCATCGACTCCTTGATGCCCATCGCTCCCGGGCGGTCTTGGGCGCTCTTCTTGCGGTCTTCAGCGGATGCCTGACAGACTTCGGCGGTCTTCGTCGGTCTTCCTGCGGTGTCCTGCATCTTTCGGCGCGAAAGTTGGATAGTTGCGGCTAACACAGGGTCCATGATCGAGATTGGTAAGCCAGGTGAGGGGGCCACTGAACTGAATCAAGCCAGATCAAGCTTTGGATTGAGCCGGCTTGAGCGGGATCGAGCGGGAAGGAGCCAATTTAAACGAGATTGGGCCAGAATAGGCCTGTATCCGACCAGGGATAATATTTAGGGGACTGGTTTCGGTGATGTTGGTTTTGGTGCTGGTGTTTGGAAAGCTCGCCTGCAGTTACGCTCCACATCATTGTTGTCGCTGTTTGCATTCGTGTGTCTCGCCTTCTTAAGTGGAACGCCTCTTGCCAATCTTACACACCTTCCTTGTGAGCTCGCGGTGTGAACGCCTCCGGTCGTAGTGACGTGGAGGTGGATTCTATTTTTGGGTAAAAGTGTTTTTGTTCGTCGCGAGATCTTCTCGCATGCCGCACAATCATGGTCCCAAAGTGGACCGAGCAGAATGGCAAGAGGCGATTCGACATCTCACACACCAGATGGAGAACATCACGGCAATGGACTCGGCTTGAGTTGAAAATTCACATGGGACATACATATCATTCGGGGATGGACAGACCCCCTTTTAGTAAAACGTGGTTTAGTGAAAACGACCTGAGGCCCAAACCTGGTGGGCGCAGGCCTGAAAAATAACGGCCACGGCATCGTCTCGAGAACCGAAAGCGGACAATTCACTAATCGACGTGTCGCTGTTGGGGGTTCTGTCCACCTCCGAATAATACTGTTGTCACTCAGCATTGGAAGGGCACGGGAAACCATGTCACTGACAGGTTGACAAGGCTCGAGTGCATTTATGTGTTGGTTGATGTTCTAACATTGGACGCAGCAGCAGATCAGATTCTTGAGTGAGCGCAGGGTTTCTCGTTCGACAAGCTCTGCAACGTGGCTGCGTCGGTGGAGAAACACACAACGGGCAGAACATATGATTAAGTAATGCCCCCGGTTGAGCGCGAATATGGTTGAACGGCAGAGCCGCTGGCGTCCGACAATCAGTCAAAAAATGTTTGAAATAATGCCACAGTAAGGAAGAAGTTTACCAAACCACACAGCATGATAACCCCACTTGCTTGGAAAGCATGGTTGAAGGCAATGCGGAACAAAGCGGGGCAAGGTGGTGTGTTCAGTTTCTCGCAGCGTGGCGATCAATGGGAGAGCGAATCAATCGTAAACACAACTTGGCTAACTATGAGTGTGCTGACCAACGTATTGCTGTTGCACGCGACGCGTTGAACGTTGAAGTCATCTGGGCGAAATTGGCTCGATTTTTTACTCACTTTGAAAGATGGAGTCGTTATCGCAAGAAAAGTTGTGCTACGAGAGATCAATGGAACACTCAACGGTACTTCAACATCATAATTGACAATGCGCGACTTGACTCGGAACGGCCCCAGTCTGGAAGATGCATCGCACAACCCATCAACGCACAATGGAAGTCGCGTACAAGGTTCTTTGCACCAATCTGGGGGGTCATTCCAAATTGTTGGGTATACATATTGAAGCAGGCATGTGCTGTGTCTAATAGCATCACAGAAAAAAACGCCGCTTCGATTTGACGATTCATAGTTTGTTGCCATCTCGATCGCAACAATATTTGATGAACAACCGCACTCGGTTGTAAGCGGCCTCGTTTGGAGCGTCGGCGCAGAGTTGTTTGCTTCTTCCCGCTCCTCCTCCTCCTGGGCTTATGTATGCGCTTTGCTGCAATTTGCCTCCATTGGAGTGTGTGTTGTGCAGGTCGCTTCATTTTCCCTGGGTATCGCACGCAAGACTTTATACAATCTTGCTTGCCCACGCGCCGTCGCTGGGATCAGGGCGTACCGACTGACTGACTGACTGGAAAATGAAAATACCCCTTCGAAGCACCGTAGGGGTACAACCTTTGCAACCGCCCCGGGGGGCAGGCGTCCCCGACGACGGAAAAATGCATGTTGTACCGTTCTTCGCCCCCTAGAGGGCAGACAACTCACGCCGATAAGAAGCACCCCGACGAGCGAAGCCGTTCAGTAAGCGCGCCCAAGGAAGGAATCAAACAGGGTGACCCAACTCGGGGGGGAGGAAAAGAGCCGCTGGGCTGGGCCACAGTCCAGTCGCATGCCCGTCTTACCTGCTCCCCCCGCTTGAGGCCTGAGACTCCGGCTCGGTCCCCCCTGGGGCCGAGTGCGCGGAGGCATCTGGAGCCATCCTCTTGCTCCGCACAGCGCAAGCGCACGCGCAAGGCTGAGGCATACTAGCAGGGCAGAGTCGTGGGGGCCGCTCCCGGCATGAAGACCTCTCCGCAACATGCCGTCTGCCAGTGAGCCGTGTGCCATGGCGTCGAATGCAGTTTCTACGTTTGTGAGAATATGTAGACCCTCCGTTTCTCCTCCTCCTCGTCTTCTTCCTCGTCCTCCCTCTCCCCCCCTCGTCCTTCCATCATCGTCCTCCCACTGTCGTCCTCCCCCTCATCGGCCTGCATCATCGTCCTCCCATTGTCGTCCATCATCATCCTCCTCCCCCTCCTCCCCCTCCTCCCCCTCTTCCTCCTCCCCCTCCTCCCTCTCCTCCCCCTCCTCGTCCTCCTGCTCCTCCACCTCATCTTTCTCCACATTCTCCTTACATCCTCTCTTCTTCCGCGTCCTCCTCGTCCCCTGTTTACTCCTCCTGCCTCCCCCTCCTTTCCCAAGATAACGGCAACGCAATCCTTTTTTCCACTTTATGATCCCCGTCTTCTCTGATCAAGGCAACTCGCCAGGGCAAAGTTGCTGGACGGGCTGGTGTGGATGCGCGGGGCTTGAAGAGGTCGTTGCGGGCTCAGACGGCATGCAAAAATCCGCCGCCGCGCTTGTGCGGCATTGGTTTGTTCAGTGAACGTGGTTTGGGTCGCGGGTGGGTCGCGGGCTCTCCACCTCCACCTGGAAGGAATGCAAAAGCAGCCCGCCGCAGGCGCCGAAACAAATGGTTTGTACACTGAACGTGGTTTGGGTCGCGGGTGGGCCGCGGGTTCTCCACCAGGAACGAATGCAAAAGATGCCCGCCGCAGGCGCCGACAAATTTGGTTTGTACCCTGAACGTGGTCGCGGGTGGGCCGCGGGCTCTCCACCTGAAACGAATGAAAAAGATGCCCGCCGCAGGCGCCGAAAAATGTGGTTTGTACCCTGAACGTGGTTTGGGTCGCGAGTTGGTCGCGGGGTGGGTCGCGGGCTCTCCGGCTGGAAGGAATGCAAAAAAAGCCCGCCGCAGGCGCCGAAAATGGTGGTTTGTACCTTGAACGTGGTTTGGGTCGAAGGTGGGTCGCGGGTGGGTCGCGGGGTGGGTCGCGGGTGGGTCGCGGGTGGGTCGCGGGTGGGTCGCGGGGTGGGTCGCGGGTGGGTCGCGGGGTGGGTCGCGGGGTGGGTCGCGGGGTGGGTGTGTCGCGGGTGGGTCGCGGGTGGGTGCGGGTGGGTCGCGGGTGGGCCGCGGGAGGGTCGCGGGGTGGGTGGGTCGCGGGTGGGTCGCGGGTGGGGTCGCGGGGTGGGTCGCGGGGTGAGTCGCGGGTGGGTCACGGGTGGGTCGCGGGTGGATGGCGGGGTGAGCCGCGGGGTGGGTCGCGGAATGGGTCGCGGGTGGGTCGCGGGTGGGTCGTGGGGTGGGTCGTGGGGTGAGTCGCGGGTGGGTCGCGGGGCGGGTTGCGCGTGGGACGACGACAACAAACAACAACGAACAACAATCAACAAACACGAAACAACAACCAACAACACCAACAACACCAACAACACCAACAACAACCACAACCACAACCACAACCACAACCACAACCACAACCACAACAACCACAACCACAACCACAACCACAACCAAAACCAAAACCACAACAACAACAACAACACCAACATCAACAACAACAACAACAACACGACTCCGCACCGCGAAATCCCACTTCAGCCACGCACCCAGAGACGGTGACTGACCGTTCGGCCCCCTCACTCTGACGAAGCGGCGACCACTACGATAACACCGCCAGGATGACCACGACGAGACTGCCACCAGAGGCGCACAGGCATGCTTCCTCGCCGCCCTGCCTGGCGGATACACTTCCACCCGTTCCTGGACGTCCTCCCGATCATGATTCGAACAACCCCGAACCCCTCGGGCGGACCTCGGAATTGTTGTGTTAATGCAATTGCTCGTTCCCCTAGAAGCGGAACTGCTAGTCAGGAATTGCCAGGGCCGCGCTGACGGCGTGCTTGGGCAACGGTGCGGTTGGGAATCTGGTTGTTGTGACACCGAGCTCACGCAAAACAAAATATAGAAACATCACGACACGCCGCTTCCTACATGTCAAAAATGCAAATGTGTCTAACGATAACAACACAGCGAGTTGTAAGAAAACAAGGGCCACGCGTTCCTACAATTGGTTCAGCCACGAACCACGCCTTCCTACGAATGGATCTCCTACTTCGCCGTTAGCTAACACACCGTTAGCACGTCTACGGAATGACCGACCGCGCTCGGACCGAATCACAGCCTGGAGAGACACCGACGCGCAACTCCCGTGCGAGAGCAGCAGCAATACGCGGAGGAGGGGCGGGCGGCTCTCTCTCGGAGGACGTCCTCGAGGGAGAGAGAGAGAGAGAGTGAGAGTGGACAGCAGCAATTGTGGAACACAACTGCGGAGGGGACCACACGGTATGGGGGGAGCAGGCTCCGCTGGGGACCGACACAATTGTCGGTGTTTGCGCGCGCAAGCACTTTCATTTGCGGAGCTGGGCTCCCTGGCGCGAACGGCCGAACGAACCCTGCAGCGGGACACTCTGGCAACACGGTTGGCCGCCACAACAATCCTCGGTTCAACGCTGACACCGCGCAAACGCGGTGGGAGAAAAGGGCGGGGAAGGGTGAGGGGAGAAAGGAGGCACAACGGGAATACATGCCAAAGAACACCCTGCTTGCCTCCAGGGTGCCCTGGGTTTCCTGGGTGTCGATGGCTTTGCGATGGAGTGCGTGACGTTCCCACACCAAAATTCGGGTCTCAGGGTTGGGTTTCTTGTGGAAAGTTTCTTGTGGCCGAGCGCCTACTGCAGGGAAGCGATGGTGGGGCGCGGAGGAGAGCGAGATGGAGGGAGGGCAGGAAGGTCCGAGGACCAGGGAAGGTCCAGGAAGGCCAGGAGGGCTCAGCCCGCATGAGGGACAATGAAAGGGAAGGACTGGCATATGGGGGATGCATCCGATACATCGCCGATCTATCGGGGATACATCGCCGATAGATCGGCGATAGGCCTCCGAACGCGAATCCGCACCTTCCTGGACAGGTTGGGGCTATCGGGCCCGCTTCGGCGATCAATGGGCGATTGGGGGTCGATGCGTGCCCCCTATGCCTATCCCCCCGATCGCTGCCCCTGACCGCAGGGCGCCTGGAGCCGAGCTGATGTCGAACTGGCCGTCAGGAGGCCGGGTGGACGGCTGGGAACCGCCGGCTTGGGGGAAGTCCCAGATCCGCTGGCCCCCCGCAGACGGGGCTCCACGCAAGCTAGGGCCTCCCCCTCCTCCTCCTCCTCCTCCTCCTCCTCGTCCTCGTCCTCGTCCTCGTCCTCCTCCTCCTCCTCGTGCCCCTCCTTCTCGTGCCCCTTGTTCCTCCTCCTCCTCCTCCTCCTCCTCCTCCTCCTCCCTCCTCCTCCTCCTCCTCCCTCCTCCTCCTCCTCCTCCTCCTCCTCCTCCTCTTCCTCCTCCTCCTTTTCCTCCTTTTCCCTTCTTTCCTCCTTTTCCTCCTTTTCCTCCTCCCTCCTCTTTCCCTTTCCCTTCCTTTGGAGGCGGCCCCCGAGGGAACCGCCCCAGCAACGAGTCCCACGAGGTCAGCCACGAGTGGAGCCAGCGGCGGGTGTGTCACTACCGCCATTTTCGCCACCGCGCTGGGTTCCGCGGCAGTCCTGCCCGCCTCAGGCGGGACAGGCCCGCGAAAACGAACGGGCGCAGCAGGGGCGACCACCCCTTGCGCACGGTAGGAAACATCGGGATCCTCAATCTCGGAAGCGACCGGACGGAGGTCTTCCACCCAACCCAACTCACGAGGCTCCCGCGGAGGGATGACAGGAAAAGGGGCGAGGGAGGAGGGATCCCGAGGAAGGGTCCTTGCCCTCACGAGGTGCCTTCAGCGAGCGGCGGCCCCAGTCCGTGGGAGGGACACAGGGCCTGCCGATCTTGAGTACCTGCTGGGCGCCATGCACCCCACAGCGCGAGCATCAGACAAGTCCTTTTCGGCGGGTCCAGCAGCCCACCAGAAGCGATGGGACGGGTGAGCACGAGACAACATATCAGGAACACCAGGGCAAGGCCGAGAGACAACCTTGCAGCGATGCGTCCCCGATCGACCGCAGGAGACGCACCCCGAACGCCCACGGACAAGTTTCACCTGATGGCCCCGAGGGTCAGAGACCAAGTCAAGCAAATCAAAATGGACCCTCGGCACGTTCGGACGGACAACATCAGGAAAATCCGCGAGCGCCAGATGGTGCAAGAACCGATTTTATAGTATGCCGCGTGACGGCTAGCCCACCAGGCCAGAGAGCGTTTGTGGGCCCAGTCTTCGTCCCTGAAATGAGCCCTGGCCTCTTTCTCAGCGAACTCGTCCGCCAGCACGTTGCCGCGAAACTGAAGCCAGGGCACGCCGCGTTTCTGGGCGTCGGGCCAGCTTCTGCGAGACTGAACCCAGCGAACCGAAACCTGGTCGGCCCCCAGGTCTTTCAATTAACCAAACCCGATCCCACACTTCGGAATAGAGACGGTTCGGGCGCACGCATCGAGCCCTTCCCGCAGCCACCCCGTCGACTATCGCACGGCAGTCGGCGACGACAGCGACGGGCACGGCCGCAAAAGACAGTCACTGGAAAGACGCCCACAACTCAGCAAGGCGTTTCCTGCACAGCCGTGGGGGGAGGTCCAAAGCAAGCGGGTTGCCATGCTGATCGACCGAGACCTCCGCCCAACCTCCTCTCGAGCAGAACGGAAGATCGGGGTCGAGGGTGCTGCCGTCAATAGTCACAGTGCCAGCGCATACGCCTCTCGCCATTGGCCCGTCTGAAACAACAAGGCCAGACTGATCGGGAAGCTGTTGCAATCGTAGCTTGGAATCGGCAAGGCAACAGAACATAACATCATCGCCCTCGGCGCGCGCCGCCCCTGCCTGGGAAGCGGCGTCAAGACCGAGGCTGTCGCGCACACTCTCGGGCAAATCACAACGAAACACCATGTGCGGGGTGTCTCCCGCTTCCTGGCCACAGACCCCGCGGGTCGCGGAGTCAGCAGCGCGTGAATGGAACAGGAGATGATGCGTCCACAGCCTTCCTGCGACATGCGAGGCGAGGAAGGCGGCCCCTTCTTCAAAGCCCCCTCGAAACAGCTGGGCCTGGGCATGTTTCACAGGCTCGAGCATGGGAGGGCCCAGCAACGATTCGAGCCCTGTCGAATCAGCCAGCCCCTCCACCAGCGCAGGCTGTGCAAACAGGTCCACAAGCTTGCCGAACGCGCCAGGTCAAACATTCTGCAGCTCGATCCACGCGCCCCCCCGCCACCCCCCACCGACCCCACCCGACCGCCTCCTAGCGTGGGCGAGACAGCGTGGCCAAGACGGCCGAACAAGGTCCTATGGGGACGTCGGGGAGGGTCTCACAGACCTCGTCGAGGGCCCCAGCCGCGAATGCATGCGAAAATCACTGCTCAAGAACAGCGCGGCCCCAAAACTGAAGCGGCAGTTTGTTGGCCGCGTGGGCGGGATCCGTTTGTGGGGGCCGCCGACAGGGCAAACTGCAACGCGCGGGGCCGCCCCGCAACAGGGCCAAACATAACCGAGGCCGAGGTGGCCCTGAAACTCTCGAGGGCTCAGGTGGAGACCCCCGTGGCCCTGGCCCCATCAAAAGGCAGCGGCGGCCCCGCCCAGACCTGAATGCCCTGCTCGAGCCCTTGCGAGCGGACCTGAGCAGGCGAAGCCGACGGACCCTGCGCTTGATTGAGCTCGGCTCACGCGCCTGGGCGGCCCGATTAGGCCTGCCCAATGGAAAACCCACGCCGCGGTTTTTAACGCCAGCAGCCCCTCGGAAGTTCCACGCCCGCAACCCGGCAGCCAGACATTTGGAGACTTGCATGGAAGGCGGCGTAAGCTGGCACTTCTTACGGGACACCTTCAGCCCTTCGAGCTCCAGTCGGGCGCGTAGGTCGACCGCGCCTCTTGACAGCACGCGCGCCACGCGGTAATCTTGCCCTGTGCTAGACAGCGCGCAATCGCATACCACCATGTACGCGGCGGGCGCGGCCCCCCGCAGCACCTCGCCCAATATGGGCAGGGGGGCCTCCGGAGGAGCGTCGCGCGAAAGCGCAACCCGCGAAGACCCCCCGGGAAATGCGAAGCAGGCCCTGGGAGAGGACGACGCCCACTTGCAAGGCCCTCGGCCCCGAGTGCACGATGGCGGGGGGGGCCGGCCTTCGAAGGGTGAACTGGAGCTCGCGGCCCCTTCGCAGAAGCCAAATGTGGGGGGCCATCTCGTAGGCCTTCTGGAAGTCCACCAGGGTGCGCGCAGAGGCCCGATAGTTGGCCTTGGCTGACTCAGCCGCGAACGCCTGCCGCAAAACCGCCTGCTCGCAAGACTGGCCCCTGACGCCCAAAGCCCAGCCCCGCGGGGGCGCATTCCCCCGCTGAGCAGCGCAGCCCCGACGAAGAGCCCCAGGAATGCGGCAGAACGTGGTAAGAATCCCTATCGTACGAGACCTATGTTGCTTCACATCAGCAATTTGGCCCCTGCTGACTTTTTGTCAAAATAATTTATTGGGATGAAATGCTGCCGCTGGATATATCGAGCACAGTTGGTCACAACACAACGCTCCTGCGATCCCCGCCAAAATGGCAAGAAATAGTAAGCTCAGATCCGCATGGCTACATTGCAACCGAACCGCTTGACCACCATCTCGACCGAACTGGCGGAATTCGACCACGCATCCGACAAAATACGTTCGACGAGGGATGCGCTGCACAATGCCCCGGCCACGGGCAGCGCTACGAGGGAAAGCGGGCCCTTCGATGCGTCACTTTCAGCGCCCGTGAAAGTGACACCTCCCAGGGCCCACTTAAAGAGCACCAGAAAGGCTCCAAGAAGGCCCCGAGAAGGCCCCAGGGCGGCACCAAGAGGGCTCCCAGAGGGACCCAAGAGAGGCCCCAAGAAGGGCCCAAGAGGGCCCTCCGCGGTGTCACTTTCAACGCCCGTGAAAATGACACCTCCCAGGGCCCACTTAGGGCCTCAGAAAAGCTCTAAGAAGGCCCCGAAAGGGCCATAGAGAGCCGCCCTGGGTTCAACTCCGCGTGGCGGAGTTGGAAGCGATAACTTCAATACCCTACTGGAGGCCTCTTAGGGGCCCTAAGACGGCACTGAAGAACCCCATCGGGGCTTTTTCAAAGGCAGAGGAGGGCGCAAAAAGGGGCCTCAGTGAGCCCCTGGTCTAACTCCACCTGGCGGAATTGGAAGCGATATCGCCCGGCGCCTTCATGGAGCCGCTCGGAGCTTCCAAGACGGCTCCAGAAGGCCCCAGGAGGGCCCCAAGAGGATCGAACGACGATTCCTGGAAGTGCACCAGTGAGACCCTTGTTGACCTCCGCCTGGCGGAGTTGGAAGCGACAATTTCCAGTGCCCTCTTGGGGCCTCTGGGGGGCCCCTCAGAAAGCTTTGGGGAGCACAGTGAAGGCCTTCGCAGGGCCGCGTGAGAGCCGTACCAGGGCCGCATGTGTGCGCGGATGGGGGCGACGAGTGCTGACGCTGACGAATATGAGAATGATGAGGGCGATCAAGGCTGGCCCGAAACAAATCCTGGCGCCATTGCAGGCCGCCGATTATCGGCCACGCCGCCAGGACGACGCCAAGCAACAAAACGACACCAACCAACAAACCGACACCAACCAACAAACCAACAAATCGACACCGGCCAACAAAAGGACACCAAGCAACAAAACGACACCAAGCAACAAAACGACACCAACCAACGAAACGACACCAACCAACAAAACGGCACGAATCAACAAAACGGCACTGACCAACCAAACGACAAATCACTTCACGACACCAATGAACAACGCGAAATCCACCGACCGCCAACCAAGCATAAAATCAACCGACACAACGAAACCAACCCATAGAGCCAGACCAACCACTGGATTCGTGAGTCGGGGTAGTCATGGAAGTGAGCCGCTGCAGCCCGCGGAAGCCATTAACAGTGACCAGAGCACCGCAATGCAGCAACGTCCCCGGGCGGCGGCGGGAGTCTTGGATCTCCCGCGGGACTGGAGCGTAGCGAGTTCGTCCTGGGTCCGGTTTAGTGAAGTGAAGAATTTCGGGGTGCTTGCATGGCAAAAACCTTCACTTCACTAATCTGGGGCCTCTGGAGCCCCAGGGCGTTTCAGGTCCCCTCGCTACCTGGGTAGTCCAGGGGGCGCAGTGGCGGCTTACCAGAGGCCCTGTTCCCGAGCCTCGCTTGCTTTCACCCGTGGTGCTCGACGGCCGTCTCGGAGCTGTCTTGTGGCGGTCTGGGGCAATCCCGAAGCCTCTTGGAGCCATCCCAAGGCCCCAAGGCGCCACCAATGGGGGCCCCAAGAGAGCTCCCAGAGGGCCCCGAAAGGCCTACAACAGATTGCACGTTCGCGCGAATTCTTTGTACCACTTTGGGGGGTCCCTCTTGGGGCCCTCGGGGAACGTTCTTGGGGCCCTCCGAGGGCCCACTGGGGCCCCGGGAAGGCCCCAAGAACGCTCACAGAGGGCCCCAAGAATGCTCCAAGAGGGCCCCAAGAGGACCCCCACAAGTGACAAAAACTATTTGCATGAGGGTGCAACCTACTCGGCGCCTCTTGGGGCGCTCTTGGAGCCGTGCTGGGCGCCACTCGTGGACGACATGGGCTGGGCGACGGCATGTGGACCCTGTCGCTTGGGCCATCGGGGGTGCTCCCCAATGGGGCCACGAAGCTTGTGAGCGTATGACGGAATGGGCTGGGCGGCGGCCTGTGGGCCCTGCCTGTGGGGCCGTCGGTGCAGCTCCCCGTGGGGCCACGAAACGTGTGAAACGTATGCCGAAATATGCTGGGCGGCGGCCTGGGAAACCTGCCGTTGGGACCTTTTTTTTGGGGTGGAGCTGCCTATAGGGGCACGAAATGTTTGAGGGTGTCATCAATGTGGCCTGGGCGACGACATGTGGACCTTGCCGCCTGGACCTCCGATGAGCTCCTCATGGGGACACGAAGCGTCTGAGGGGCGTGCCGACATGGGCTGGGCGGCGCACTAAGGACCCTGCCGATGGGGCCTTCGGTGGAGCACCTCACAAGGCCACGAGACTTGCGGGGGATGTGGCGAAGCAGAGACGCGGGGGAACAAGGGGGGGTGTTTTGATGATGTTGATGAGGATGGTGGTGGTATTGATGATGGAGACGGCGAGACTGCGGTTGATGCTGATGATGATGGTGATGGCGACGATGACGATGGACGATGACGACGGAGACACGCGGAGAGCAGGGGCAGATACGCGAAGAGGGAGGACGAGGGAGGGGGCCGGAAGGAATGACGCGGGGCGGTGTCTCTTCAAAACGAAGAACCAACACTGCAATATGGTAGGAAATTTCTGGACGACCCCCCCCCCGTGGCGCGGTCAATGTCCGCGACAGCATCGCTGGCACTACGAACGAAATGATCGAACTCTTCCTGCGACGTTACCCGCGGGGTGGATCAGCCAGGGATGGGGGTCGAAACCGCCCCAGCGCAAAGCACATGTACAATCCTGAGAAACCCCAGCCCACATCAACCGATCCGCAACAAGCACACAAGCCTTTGACGACCCCAACGCACGTGACATCGCATAACGCGACGCGCCATCGAAAACGTTCGACGCGCGGCCTCGGAATGACATCGGGCTTCATGGAACGTCGAATGGAAAACATGAAAAAACGCCCTGTGGGCTCCGAGACCCAAAATTACTGATGTGAAGGATTTCGGCTCGTCGATATCGGGCTACGCCCCCCTACGGGCTTCTGCCGAGACCCAATGCTAACTTCCCAAAGCTGGAACGGAAACGCCATCAACTCCTTGACTTTCCAAAGCACCATCCCCAGACTGGCCGGGCCCTGGTCGGCGAGCTGCTGGGGGGCGCGCGGGTGCCAGCCATCGGCTCCAACTGCCGCCCAGCGTTCGGGGCCTCTGAGAACCATGCGAAGCCTGTCGGGGCTGGGGGGCTCATCTATCGAAGGGGGGTCAAGCCTTTGAATGTGCGCGAGAACCCCCTGAATCCTCGGCGCTTCCTCCTCGGGCGACATCCGGCCCCAAAAGGATTTCCACTCGGGCTCCAGATCCCCGAGGAGGGCGCCCGCCCCCGCGAGCGCTCCGCCCCGGCACTCCGAGGCCTCGTCGGCCGGCGCGCGACGCGATGAGAGGGCCCGCCTCCGCGACGCACAGCTCGAGCCACAATCTTCCCCCAGCCCTTGGCCCTGAGCGGCGAGCTTGCCCTCGAGAGCGCGCGCCACTGTGGCGAGGTGCTGAACGACGTCGGAGAAGTCTAGCCCGGGACCGAAACTCCGCTCCGACAACCACGCTCGAAACGCGACCCACTCGGCGCAAGCGCGCAGCTGACCAGCCCAAGAGAGAAGCTTCCGATTGCGACGCCGCGCGTCCGAGGAATCCGACTGACCACGACTCGCCAAAAACTGAAATGCCTGAAGACGGTGCACAATCTTTTTCCACGCCCCAGCTTCAGCAGGGGCCCTGGAATAAGCCCCCCCTGACTTTCGCGAGACCGAACGACGAACCACAGTAGCCCCACGGCCCCTGCCCGAGTGCAACCTCGACTCCGAGACCGAGTGGCCGTGGAACAGGGGCAGCTCTGCCTCGACCTGATCCCTGGCTGACGCGATTCCAATCCAGCCCCTCCAGACGCAGCCCCGTGGGAAGCTCCACTGGGAACTGTTCGGGCAACCTGTGCGATGGGAGCTGAACCGACGAAGGGGCCCCAGACAATCGCACTTGCACAGCCCAGCGCGGGCTAGCGGCCGCCTCATCCTGTCGGGAACAACCGATAACGCCAGGCAGAAACCCAGACGAGACCAAGAAATAATCCACCGCGCGCCACTCGCCGCAGTGGTCTTCCAGCCGAGCCGACCTAGCGAGGCCGCTGCCATGCCGCGGTCGGCGGGGGCGACCGATATCTCCTGCGGCAGCACCGCGTCGCCCTCGGCCTCGGCCTGCAGGAAGTGCCGGCAGCTGCGCCAGCTCGTGGCGCTGCATGTAGTGAGCGCCCAGCGCGCAACTTCCGAACTCGAGCGTCGCGGCCGCCCTGGGACCGCAGCAGCACCCGCCCAAGGCGACGCGGAAGGAGACGGGCGGCGCCGCTCGCCGCCGAGGGAGCTACCCCCGCTGCCGCCCTGCCTTGGCCGCACTCCCTCCAGCGCGGCCCGCCGCGGGAGGGGCCGAGGCGGTCTCGGCCAGGTCAGCCGCGCGGGAGCGGCTGGGGCGACGGACGGGCCCTGCGGCCACGGCGCCTCCGAGCGCCGCCTCCGCCGCCCCCCGAGTTCGCTGGCCGAGCTCGAGTCTGGTGATCGCCGCCGACCTGCGCCTGACCTCCTGGGCCACCTGATCGTCGCCAGGCAGCTCGGGAAACGGGGGCGAAACCAAACCAAGGTCCGCATCGACGAGCTCCACGTCCACGTCGCAGTCGCCGGCGGGCTCGCCCCAGCTCGCGCCTGCAGGATGCCCGTGGTGCACCTGGGGCCTGGCGGCATGCTGAAGAGGCAAGGCGGCTGAACCACGTCAAGCGCCTGCGAGTCCGCTGCCGCCGGGCACAAGCCAACCCACTCGGGGCCAGCCTGCGGGGCAGCGGCCACGGGAGAGGGGGCCAGCACTCGCGGCCAGGCCGCCCGCAGGCACCAAGGTGGAAAGCACCTGCTAGACGGCCCCCAGCGCCCGGGCGAGCTGCGCCGCCTGGCCTCCCTGCGCCGCCAGGAGGCCGACCACGCCATCCAGGGCTTGGTGGGCCGCTTGCAGCTGGGCGGGGGGGGGGGCAGGCAGGCTGCGGCCCCGCCAGGGCGCCGACCCGAGCCCGCGCCTCGGCGCACTTGTCCTGGAACTCCTGCAAATCATCCTCGCACTCGACGGCGTTGGCGATGGTTTCCTGCGCCGCTGCCTGGGCCTTGTCGAGCCTGGTGCGTGCCGACAGCAGCTGCGCGGACAAGGCGCCCACGTCCTGCGAGGCCTGCGCCGCAACCGTGACGGACTCGGCCAGGCCAGCGGCAACCATGGCTCGACGATGGAGGAGTTTGTCCCGCTGGGACTGAGACAAAATGGGCACGAGTGCGCGGAAGGTGTCGTCGTCAAGCTGGAGCCAGGACGCAAACTTTTACTCGGATGGCACACGCATATTCCAAACACCAACAGGAAGACGAGGTCCACCACGTCAGGCGCGTTGGGCTTGGGCGCGCCGCGGAAATAGCAAGTGCGCCTCCACTCATAGTCGTCTTTGACCTGGCACCGCTTGTTGGCACAAACCCAACAGTCGCGCCACCAGCCACCTCCATCACCTGTGCTGCCCTTCTTTGGCTTAGCCATGAATCAGCGGTTGCGGTTGACCCACTGCACGCGGCGATACACTGGGCCCCAGCAGCGCGCAGCTCGACTGGGTTTGCAAGATATCGGATGCTAGCTTCGGACCAGAGGTATCCACACTCTGTCCGCGGGCCAAACACATCTTGAGCCAAAATGGTTACGGTTCTCCTCCTCCATCCCTCCTCCTCCTCCTCCTCCTCCTCCTCCTCCTCCTCCTCCTGATCCTCCTTCTCTTCCTCCTCCTCCTCCTCGTGCCCCTGCCCCTCCTCCTCCCCCTCCTCATCCTCATGCCCCTCCGCCTCCTTCTCGTCCTCCTCCTCCTCCTCCTCCTCCTCCTCCTCCTTTTCCTCCTCCTCCTGTTCCTCCTCCTCCTCCTCCTCCTCCTCCTCCTCCTCCTCCTCCTCGTCATCCTGCCATTCCGCCTCCTTCCCCCGTGCCCCGCCGCCCGCCGTTCCCCCTCGTCCTCCACCTCCGCCTCGCTTTCCTCCGACCCCCCCCCCAATGAACAACGAATCCCTGTCACATCCCCAGACGTGTCCCCTTGAGGTGTTCTTGGTCCGCGTTGAACATGAACATTTCGAAAACTGTCAACTATTGTGGGGCACCCTGCATCCGCACCAGCGCTCTCGCCTCGGCGCCGCTTTTTTTTTTGACAAGTACGTAGGCTCACGGTCAGGCGTTCCGGGGGTGCGCCGCATACGCCCCCCCCAACAACAAATAGTTTAAGACTGTTCGTTCTTATCTGCTCGCGTGCCATTCGATATGCATATCCCAAACCCAGGATACTCGACATCTTCGTTTTCGATCGTACCCCCGCTTGGGGGGTATAAGCGTCCCTGCCATGTGGTTGGTGAAGCCCTTGAACACGAAGGGCAACAGACAACGGGGGATAATGAGGACGAAGGGATCGGAGGAAAGAAAAGGAGGACAACAGCAGCAGCAGCAGTACCACCAACAACAATCATTATAAGAGTGTTCGCTCTTACTTGCTCGCGTGTCATTCAAAACGAGTTCCCATTACCCTCGATACCCGCCTTTTTTGTTTTCGATCACGCCCCCTTTGGGAGGATTCTTTCTCCTTGCGGGAGGCGGCGGGCTTAGACAAGTGGGCACACCTGAACGGGCGGACGATCCTTCGTGGGCGTACATGTGCCCGCCATTGGCATTGGTGCGGGCCCTGCAAAAAGGAGGGGGGTGGACGAAGGAAAACGGAAAACGCCAGAAGAAAAGGAGCGAAGAGGGGGCGGTTGATTAGAGGCAGAGAAGGAGAGAGAGAGAGAGAGGGAGAGAGAGAGAGAGAGAGAAAGAGGGAGATAAAGACAGATAAGAGAGGTAGAAAAGAGAGAGAGAGAGGAGAGAGAGAGAGAGAGAGAGAAAGAGAGAGAGAGAGAGAAACATAACTAAAGAAGGAGGGAGGAGGCAGGAGAGGGGGGGGAAAAGGGAGGAGGGAGAGGAGGGAGAGGTGATAGGGCAGAGAGGCATAAGGATGAGGGAAGAGATGAGGGAGGAAGGAGGAGGGAGGAGGGAGAGAGGAGGTAGGAAGGAGGAGAGGAGGGAGAAGAAAAGGGAGGAAGGAGGAGGGAGAGGGAGGAAGAGCAAGAAGGTGAGAGCGTGAACGTTCGAGGAAGTCCTAAGCGAAAGCGCCGTTCCCGAAGGAAGTCTCGGGCGGGAGCCCACGACAGGCGGGCGATCCCCTGACGGGCGGGTCGGGCGGGTGGGACATTCAACCGGGATGGCGATTAATAGGTAAATTGTAACGTCGTCCTTGGCGCGTTTCCTGAGCGTCGAAAGCGCGATTCCTGAATACATCCCATGGAAGTCACAGGCGAGAGCTCAATTCCTCAAACAAAATGCGAAGAGTTCTCTGGCGGGAGCGGGGGTCTTGATCGAATTGCGAAAGAGTCTGGATTCAATTGCGAGGAGGTGTCAAGCGGGAGCGCCGTTCCTGAGTAAAGTGTGAGGAAGTCTCAGATGGGAGCGGGGGTCTGGACTAAATTGCGAGGAAGTCACAAGCGGGAACACCGATTCTGAGTAAATCGTGAGGAAATCTCAAGAACGGGGGTCCTGAGTAAATTTGGAGGAAGTCTCAGGCGGGAGCCGTTGTTGTTGTAATCCGGAAGGCCAGGTGCACAGTTTGAGCACCAAGACTGTCCCTGTCAAAAAACCGTGTGCGAGCGTCAAGGGGCACACTTTGATTGAGAAAAAACAGCGTGCACTGGTGGGGGGGATCAACAATCATGATTCTTCAGAAATGAGAGTTCAACAACAATAACAGCAACAGCAACATCAACATCAACAACTACAACAGAAACAGCAACAACAGCAACAACAAACCATCACCGAAAACAACAACATCAACAACAACCGCAACAACAACACACATACCAGCAACAACACATACAGCATCAACACTAACAATACCAACAACACCTGCAACAACAACCGCATCAGCAGCAGCAACCACACCAACAACAGCAACACCAACAACATAAACAGCAACACCAACAACATTAACATCAACAACAACAACAGCAACACCACCACCACCAACAACCACACAACCAACAACAGCAACAACACCACCAACAGCAGCACTATCATAAAAACGCGACGACAACATAAACTGCAACAACGCCAGCAACATTAACAGGAGCAACCACAACAGCAACAATACCAACAACAACAGCAACATCAGCAGCAACACCATCACCAACAACAGCAACAACATCAACAGCAATACCACCAACAACGTCAACAACAACATCAATAATAACATCGACAACAGCAACACCACCACCAACAACAACCACAACAACATCAACAACACAACAACACCACCAACAACAATAACAACAACAACGTTCATTTCAAGACTGTTCGCTTTTACTGGCACGCGTGTCTTGCATTCTGTATATCCTAACTCTCCATACCCGCCCACTTCGTCCTCGATTGCACCCCCTTCGGGGGGAATATTTTTTGTCGGCCACTGATTGAGCAGGAGCGGCGTTCCTAAATTCGGGGGCTTCTCTGGCCAAGGGCTCTCGGAATACCGATGGACAAATATCGAACGGAAGCCCTGATCGCCGTGTCTGGGCGTCCACCAACTTGCATGAATTACGAAAGAAAGCCTCCGTTCCTTCCTGGCCCGGGGCCCTCGGAATAAATCGTGAGAGAGTATCGAGCAGGAGCCCTTGTCGTCGTGGCTGGGCCACCGCCGATGTGACTGGCGTGCGAGGAAGACTCGAGCGAGAGCGCCGTTCCTGAGTTCGGGGGCCTCTCTGGCCCGGGTGTCTCGGAGTAAATTGTCAGGAAGTGTATCGAGCGGGAACCCTTGTCGTCGTAGCTGCGCCTCCAGGGGCCCGCATTTATACTGAAGCCAGCGCTCGTGCGGGAACCTCGTTTTCAGAGAAAATGTCGCCAGCGTCGTGGCGAGAACGCGCGGAAACGATTCAGGAGATCACCAAGATACATTGTTTACACATGCGTATGTAAGACTGCTCGCTCTTACTGGCACGCGTGCCTTGCGTTCTATATACCCCACCCCCCGATACCCGTCCACTCCGAATTCGTTTGCACCCCCTCTCGGGGAGTTCCTTGTCGACCATTGACTGAAGCGCGACGAAGTCTCGAGTGACAGCGCAGTTCCTGAGTTCGGGGGCTTCGCTGGCCAGGGGATCTCGGAATGCCGATGGACAAAAATCGAACGGGAACACCTGTCGCCGTGTCTGGGCCTCCACCAATTTGCCGGAAATGCGAAAGAAAATATCGAGCAGGCTGCCGTTCCTGAGTTCGGGGGCCTTCCTGGCCAGGGGCTCTCGGAATAATTCGTGAGGAAAAAACGAGCAGGAACCCTTGTCGTCGTGGCTGGGCCTCCGCCGACTGGACTGACTTGCGAGGGAGTCTCGAGCGAGAGCGCCGTTCCTGAGTTCGGGGGCCTCTCTGGCCCGGATGTCTCGGGGTAAAGCCCGCTTTCTGGCAACACCTGCGCTCCCGCTAGATACGTCGTTGTTTTCTATTCAGGACCGGCGCCCCCGTCTCGGCGCCGCAGACGGCCCCCCCACCTGCAAACTACGACGATACCGTTCGAGATGTCTTCCGCTTGTGCTCAAACTCGCAGTGGCCCTGGGGGTTGGTCTAATCCCTAGTGCCGAAACCCAAAAATGCAACAGGCATTGTTGGAGGTCTGCACCAGTGCCCCCCTGAAGAGCTCCGCGTGCCAACAGCGGCACGAGAGCACGCGCGACGACACCGTCGTCCTCGTCGTCGTCGTCGTCATCATTCTCCTCGTCCTCCTCGTCGTCGTCCTCCTCCTCCTCCTCTTCCCCCCTCCTCCTCGAGGTTTTTCCTTCTCCATCCTCCTCCTCCTCCACCTGTTTTCCCTCCCCCTCTTCCGCCCCCGAGGCTTAGCAGCTCCCCCGATCCACGCCTGTTCGAATAATACCTCGAAGACTCTAGCAAGATTGCCTGAAATCCTTCAAACCAGTTTTACAGTTTGTCCCAGAGGCCTTCATGTTCCCAAAAGAGTACTGAAACTTCTCTGAAAGGCCCTGGGGGGTTTCTATCGGGTTCCAAAGGCTGTCCATGGGACTCCACGGGCTCTCCCGCGGGTTGCGGGGCCTCCGCCAAAGGTTTGAACTACTCGGGCGCAGGGCATGGGCACGGCGACTGCGAAGGCGATGTATCATCCGGGCACGAGGTGTTGAACTGCCTTGGCACAAGGTGTCATCCGGGCACAAGGTGTCCACCAGACCTTCTCGGGCGGGATATCTAGGTAAAGGAATACCGGATCCCCTGCGCAAGATAAGATCCCCCATGCTGGGGGAACTATCATGATGGATGCTTTCTGAAAATACAGTCGTAAGCATTCGGGTAATATGATTGTTGTTGGTGTTGTTGTCGTCGTCGTCCTCGCCCACGACCAATCGCGACCGACCCCGCGACCCGCCCCGCGACGCGACCCACCCGGCGACCCAACCCGCGACCCAACCCGCGAACCACGTCCGCAAACCACCCCGCGACCCACCCCGCGACCCATGAGTCGACCCACCCCGCGACCCAATTCCGCGACCCACCCCGCGCCCGCCCCCTCATTCTTATCCGCAGCTACGGGGTGTTATGTCTCTATTCTTTTCGTGCCGTCGGATCTCGGAGGCCTGCGGAAACCACAGGTAGATAATCAGAGCGAGAGAGAGAGAGAGAGAGAGAGAGAGACATCAAAACAACCCATAGTGACATAGAGGTCTCAGGAGCGCCCCATACACCTCCGGCCTTACGCAGGGTTGTGGAAAACACAATGTCGTCGTCAGGTGTCGGTCCAGCGTTCGCGCTGTCCGCCTCGCTTTCTCGCGGCCGGCACCCTATGCCACGGCGCCCAGTTGAGCGTTCTACCACTCCACCGGCTGTCTGCGCAGACGGAAATATTGTCGGCCAGGGCCTTTTTCGCATTTCTGAAGAGCGCGGTCCAATCCTCCACTCCGAACTTGGTGGCGAACTCCTCGCTGATGTGAGTGGCCCGCTTGACGTGAGAGACCCACGATTCATCTGCTTCGCGTCCAATGCGTACCATTTTGCGCAGCATGCTGCGCTGTGTCGTGCGAAGCTCCTTCTCTTGGCCCACGGTCAGAGTCCAAGTTCTGGCGACATACAACACGCTTGGAGCAACGCGAGCATGAAACGAACGCATGCGATGCCGGAGAGGTAGACGTCGCTGGCGCAGAATATCCTTCAAGCGAGAATACTGCCCATCCAGCAGAAATTCGATGCGTCAGATCTGTATCGTGGTAAATATCCAAATCAAATTTCCTGACCCCAAGTATTTCTCTGATTCCCCTTGCTGTAGGACCCGAGCGTCGTGCCACATGCATCTCACGGTGGACGGTCGCGGAACAGCGTTTGTGAGTATCACGGTCTTCCCCATGTGAACATTTAAACCGTACTGGTTCGCCTCTCTGTCCAGGTCCACGATCCTTTTGGCCACGTTCCTCTTGTTTGTGCACAGCAATAAAACGTCGTCCGCAAAGCAGAGGCTCGTGAGGGGCAGGTACGGGGAGTCTATGACGATGCCGTCGCGCGGCCCTGTACAGCATTCGATCTGGCTCTCCCATCGCGCCTTCCGCTTCCTGAAGATAGCCTCCATCTGGACCACGAACAAGTAGGAGCTGATAAAGTCGCCCTGCTTGACCCCGCGTGAGTATTCAAACTGCCTGTTCCGTGTTCGGGCCAGTACTGTGACTCCCTGCTTCGAGTAGCGTCTCTTCAGGATGTTGATGTAACCGTGCGGGGCGCCTTGCTCTCGTAGTGCCGCCCATAGCGCGTCGTGCTCCACCGTGTCGTATGCTGTCTCGAATTCCACCATGCCGACCCAGAGCTCCACGTCGTAGTCCCTGCTGCCCTCGAAAGCGAGAGTCGTGCACAGCAGGTGGTCCACCGTGCTGAGGCCCTGCCTGTACGCCGCCTGGTCGACCGACTGTCCACGAGCAATCGGACCCAGACTGTCCGAGCTAATCAGAGGGGCCAGTCAGACCCTGACTGCAGCTCGAAGTCGCTGCCGTCCTCTGCGCATCGTTTCACCGATCCCTCTCCTCGCTGTCGTGGCCTGGGCCCTACCAGCCGACTTCCATTCCTGGATGGGAATGTAGGCTGTTCCCTGTGGGTTTCGAGGGGCACCTCCCCGACAGGGGTGGTGGGATGGTGGGGACCAGGATGGGGATACAGATTTCTTGAACGATACTGGCCCTCGTGAGCAGGAGGCCTCGAGCCTCAGAGATGTGGCAACTTGCTGGAGCGTGGCCTTCGACTTGGGCCCCGGTCCAGGGTGGGGGACGGCCTCACGCCTCGCTGCACCGCCGCCGCGGCCCCTGCAAAGCGATTCGCCGGCTGCCGCCGCCTACGCTCCGTCGCGGCGAGAGGCTCGACCACAGTGGGACCTCTGCAAAGGGCTCGACCTCAGCCCGACCTCAGCTGGTACCCAGGAGCTGTCAAGAGGCCCTCGTGGCGCCTCGCCTCGTGAGCTCCTATGAAGTGGAGGTCCGCGTCCTTGAAGGCCAGCACCAGCTCCTCCTCACCTTTCTCCCCTTCTTCCTCAATCCTCACCCTCCTCTTCGGCGTCGTCGATGCCGTGGGTCGACGCCGCGCTGGGGAGGAACAAGCGCGATGACTGCAACGTCATCGTGGCGATGGGGCTCTGAAAAAATAAAGAGGCACGTTCACTGTCCCACACGGATGTTCCCCACCAATCTAAAGCCGAACGGGCCCCTGCCAGGAGTCGTGAGCGAGTGTGGGCATACGTGGGCGTGTGCGGATGAAGAAATATTAGTCAGAGCGTGTGTCTGATGTTGGGCAAGTCTGACTGTGAGTGAATCGGATGTTGAGTCTTAACATGGGTGGGTCGCGGTATGGGCCAGCTTGAACCAGTGAGTCGGACTGCGAGTGGGTCGAATTTTGAGTCTGACTGCGTACGAGTGAGTGAGTCTGGGTGGGATGCGGAATGCGTATGGTAGTGGATGTGTAGGGAGGGGAACGGACCACACTGATATGAAGAACCCTATAAGAATGAGATGAGGGATCCACATTACGTGTGCTGCCGACGGGGAACAGAAATACACTCATTGGGGTCCACGCAGCATAGTATTGCAATCAACACAGCATTGTGCATGCATACGAGCCCGCGCATAGGAGTAGGAGTCCGAGAATGAACATGTATGGGTCTGCGCAACAACGCATAGGAGACCACGCATCAAGGCGCAAACTTAGAAAACCATAGCAGTCCACGCAACGGAAGGGCTCGAGTCCAAACAGCCGAGGCCACAGTGGCAAAGCGGTCAACACAGCAACGGCGGACCGCACAAAACAGGCCACAGCCATCCAAGCAGCCAAAGTCATAGCAATCCACGCGGCCAAGGAGGACCGCCTTACGCCGGGCTAGTTTCTTAGAGCGCAAATGGGTCGCACGTATGAATTCTCAAGCCGCATTGGGAATGGCGCATCCCACGTCCGAGTGCTGCATCCCACGGTAGATACCTTCATTCTAACTATGACGCGCGTCTAGACAAATGAACAAACAGCAACATATGAACTGTCGGAGGTCCATGTCGAATTCATGGATGTGCGCGCGGCGCTGGACCCCTCTCCAGGGGCGGCGTTGGAGGCACCGCCAGGGGGGTCCAGCGCCGCCCCAAGACATCGACCTTAAACTCAGACAGCTTAACCTCATGCCCGTGAGAATAAACACTAGGGGATAATAAAGTTCGGGGTTCAGGGAGAGATAATAAAAGTAGCCCAGCAGACCTCAGCATAATCTCGAAGTAAAAGATGATCAAGAGGAGACCAAGCCGAGCACGTTTGAGACATCATTGGCGTTTAGTTTTCATAGAAATATCCTCAACAATGGCTTATCTCGCTGGAGACATCCTCGACAAATCCCTTGTTTCGCGACATCCGCAAATTATTGCTTATTTCGCTTGGGACACAGTCAAACTATTGCTTATTTCGCTTGAGAAAGGAAAAATCCAAAGTTCCAAATCTAGCCATTTTAATTTACAAGCGCTTTATGAAAATTGATGTTTTAAAGTGCTCGTGTAGGGTAGCTCATGTGCTTCATTTTCCATGGATAATCAACCCCAGGAATAAAAAAGTTCAGGCGAGCGTGAGGACAGATAGACATATAAAATAAGAAGAGGAAAGTAGAAGAATAATAAGAAGAGAAGAAGCAGAGAAGAAGAAGAAGAGAAGAAGAACTGAAAAATGGATAGTTCCAAATCTATCAATTTTAATTTACAAACGCTTTATGAAACTTGATGTTTTAAAGTGCTCATGTAGGGTAGCTCATGTGCTCCCCTTTCCATGGATAGTCAACCCCCGAGATAAAAAAGTTCAGGCGCGCGCGGGGATAGATACATATATAAAAAGGAAGATAATAAAAAATATAAATAAAAAGAAAAAACTTGCTGGTTTAGCTTGAAACATTCTTGAGACATCCTTGAAACATTGCTCGTTTCGTTTGAGTCTGCCTCCCAAGATTATTGGTTTCGCTTGACACATCCTGAGAAAGTGTGATCGCTTCGCTTGATGTTGCTACATCAACATCGCTTGATGTTGCTATCTCAACATAGCGTTTCGAGGTGATAATGAAGTTCGGCCTCAGCGCTCGCCGCCCAATTTGAATTTTGTATAGGGCGACGATAATCAACTCTAAACACTGAAGGGGGGGGTCCCTTTATTATCATCGGCATGCGGTTATACTTATGTCGGGGTCGACCAGGAGGGGGGCGTCCAAAAGGGGGGGGCGCATGTGCTGCGTGGCCCAGGGGGGGGGGGCCAGGGACGTAACGAACTGAGAAGAGGCGCCATGAAATCTTGGAAAATATCATGGCCCACGCCATGGTATCCCCCCCCCTAGTCATCCCCCCCCTCCCTTGGCCGCCCCCGATGGAGGCAGCACCCCTGGTGGTGGTGGTGGCCGGCGTGCGCGCACGTCCTCTCGGGGGGGCACTCGTCCCCCCCCTCCCGCTGATACCCCACGCCTCTCGGCCTCCCGGATATTTCACGCCTCCACCCCCCTCCCCCTCCCCTCGGCCTCTCGGAGATGTCATGGCCCACGCCATGAGATCCCCCCTTAGTCATCACCCCCCTCTTTGCCGCCCCCGAACTCATGCAGCGTCTCTTCTTCGAGCGCGGAAGTGTCGCATCCCACGGTTGGATCAGTCTATCGCGCGGCGTGGAGTGCTTCGCCTGTCTATCCTCCCGCTGCTCCTCTTCGTCCTCCTCCTCCTCCTCCTCGCTCCTCCTCCTAAGCCTCCTCCTCGTCCTCCTGCTCCTCCTCCTCCTCCTCGTCCATCCTCGTCCCTCCTCCTCCTCCTCCTCCACCTCCTCCTCCTCCTCCTCCTACGCCAATTCCTTCTCCTCATCCTCCTCCTCCTCCTCTTCCTCCTCCTCCTCCTTCTCCCCGTCCTCCTCCCCTCCTCCTCCTCCTGCTCCTCCTCCTCCTGCTCCTCTTCGTCCTCCTCCTCATCCTCGCCCAAGGGGGTGACTGCCCGACGGCGCAGGCGCCAACCATCCGCATCTTGACCGTCTTGTCCTTCGACGCCGTGATCAGACGCCGGGACTCCTGGAAACCAACCGCCACGGCGCATCCTCCTGCCTCCGCTCTTGCTTGTCCACTGCACGCTCCATCGCCCACCCATCAAACCACGTCTGTGGGTGTGCTGGCAGAGAGCTTCCGGAAAGGTCATGTCATGATGCTTGGAGCCAAGACAGGTGAGGCGACAGCGCTGTCCACGGCAAGCCGTGGCGATCTTAACGGTGGCAGCCGGGGGGCGGGCATTGCAAGCAAAGCCATCAATTGCCTCCTCCTTCTCCTGCGTCATGCTCCTCCTCCTCCGCCCGTCCCCCTCCTCGTTCTCACACAGGGCGCCCGATACACCACCGCCATGCCTGACCAGAGCCATCCTGGGCCCTGCTGACATGGATCAGGGATCCGTGGACCTGGCGCGTGGGCGCCAGATCCACTGATAATAACTCCGAGTTTCTTAATAAGCGTCGGGGGGGGGCGTCACCCCCGCCGACAGCCCCACATCGACCCCCGTTGCGGGCAGCCACCGCGCGCCGAAGGCGCTCCGATCCCCGTCGCGGCGCGACGACGAGGCGAGGTTGACCCCCGTCGGGGGGGCCCCCCCCCCACGCTTATGAAGAAACCCAGAGTAGGCGAGGGTCCCCCCGGAAACGTGAGGCCAGTGTCTATTGCTTTGGTGGCAGGGCGCACCGTCGCCCCCTCGACGTGCGCCGCCCCTCCTCGCCACCCTCGACATCACGCCGTAGCATGTACTCTCACAGCGTGGCTCCCCAAAGGGGTCTGGACCTCTTCCCCCGGGATCTGTTCTCCATCCCGAGCCGTTCTTTGACGGCCCGGAACCCCGGCATCAAGGCAACCCCGAGACCGAAAAGTGCCCAAACCTGCCCGCAGCATTCTTGTACGACGCGACCGAGCTCAGAGCCCATCCGGCTCAACTGCAGGCAGAGCCGCGCCCATCCGGGCGGCACTGGAAGAGCCGTAGCCGCTTGAGGAAAGTCAGACAAAAACTAGTCAAACCGTACAATAAGGACGCACGATAAGGATACAAGGGCCGGGGAAGGCCATGTCAGCACTTTGCGAGTGGAGAGCGACCAGCGAAAGCGGCCGAGAATGGGACCAAAGGGAAGGGTGCAAGGGCGACCTAGTAACATCACTCATCCTTACTACGCGAGTTGAGCGCCGAAGGGCACCTAACTTCGGGCTTCGCGTTGCGCGAAGCGCAAATGACTTCGCGCTCAATCGCTAATATCTTCGCGCTCTCCCGCCGCCCACAAGGGGAGACGAGAAAGATGAGGAGGAATCGGAGCTGAACCGCGAAGCGCGAATAACTCACTTCGCGCCATCGAGGGCGCCCTTCACAATCCAGGGTAATCTTGGAAAGCCGCTGATCCGTGCTGTGCGGGTTGACTGTATGGCTCCTCGTCCTGCCGCCACCCTCCCCCCCCGCGCCTCCATCCCGCCTCCTCGCCTCATCCCTCCATCTCTCCTCCACCTCCTCCCCCTCAGCTGCCCAGCCGCTCGCCTTCCTCGTAGTCGCACCCCACACCCCCGTCTCTCCACCCCCCTCTCCTCCTCCACCTCCCACTCCTCCCTCCCCCCCTCATCTCCTCCTCCATCTGCCTCCGCCTCCTCGTCCTCCCTCCTCCCCGCCCTGCCCCAACATCCCTTCCCTCTCCCTCTGTTTTTCCTCCTCCTCCTCATCCTCATCCTGTTCCTGCTCCTCATCCTCCTCCTGGTTCCTGGTGGCCTCAAGATCTTCAGACAGAATCTCCCCCCTCCCCAGGGCCGGTCGGCCCTTGGGAGGGGGTGCTCAAACTTTGGCCAGGCGACCCCCTGGAGCACGGCTCCGGGGGACACCGGTGGCATGGGTAAGATGTAACATGGGAGCACCTACAGACAGACGCCGACAGGACGAGGGGAATCGGGAGGAGGAGGCCTCCTCCTCCTCCTCAGCTTCCTCCTCCTCATCCTCCTCACCCTCCTCCTCCCACTTTTCCTCCTCCGCCCTCTGTACCCCTCCCTCCCCATCCCTCTTCACCATCAACCCTCGTGCCTGCTGGTCCTGGCTCTACACCTCAGCACTGTCATCATCAGACCCCCTCACGCCTCCTCCGTCCTGCACGGCCTCCCGCCGCCGAGAGGTGCGAGTGCGCCTCCCCCCTGCGACCTTCTCCTCCTCCTCCGCCTCGTCCTCTTCCTCCCTCCTCCTGCTCCTGCTCCTGCTCCTACTCCTACTCCTCCTGCTCCTGGTCCTGCTCCTCCTCCTCCTTCTCCTCCTCCTCCTCCTTCATTCCTTCTCCTCATACATGACTTCTCTGTCGCAGCCCGAGGACAATTTTTAGGGCGGGCCGGGCCTCGCCGGAGACTTCCTCACCGTGTATGACCCGGAAGCTTAAACATTGGCAACCGTTTCCCAGATGGAGGGCGGGTCGTTATCAAAATGTGGCTCTCGCCTTGGCGTCGCACACATTCTCTCTAAACATATTTGCAAGAGTTTTACTGATTGAGGATACCCTGTCTCCAAAATGTGGCTATCGCCTTAGCGCAACGCACATTCGTTCGCAACATGTGCAAGAAATTCACGAATCGAGGGCGGTTCCGCTTAAAAATGTGGCTCTCGCCTCGCCCTACCGCCGCGCACATTGCTTCTAAACATTTGCAAGGGTTTCACGGATTGAGGGCGGTTCCTTTTCAAAATGTGGCTCTCACCCTAGCGACGCGCACATTGGCTTTAAACATTTGCATGGGTTTCACGGATTGAGGGCGGTTCCTTATCAAAATGTGGCTCTCGCCCTAGCGGCGCGCACATTCGTTCTGAATTGTCCCAGTGCGACCCTACCTAGGAGTTGGAGCCCCTAGGAAAGCAGCATTAGTAGTATCAGTAAAGCTAAGCTAAAGCTAAGCTAAAGCTAAGCTAAAGCTAAACTGAAGCTAAGCCAAAGCTAAGCTAAAGCTAAGCTAAAGCTAAGCTAAAGCTAAGCTAATGCTAAGCTACAGCTAAGCGACAACTTAGCTAAAGCTAAGCTAAAGCTAAGTTAAAGCTAACCTAAATCTAAGCTAAAGCTAAGCTACAGCTAAGCTAAAGCTAAGCTAAATCTAATATAAAGCTAGGCTAAAGCTAAGCTACAGCTGAGCTAAAGCTCAGCTAAGGTAAAGCTAAGGTACAGCTAAGGTAAAGCTAAGGTAACGCTAATATAAAACTAAACTGAAGCTAAGATAAAGCTAAGCCAAAGCTAAGGTAAGGCTAAGCTACAGCTAAGCTAGAGCTAAGCTAACTATAAGCTAACACTAAGCTAAATATAAGCTAAATCTAAGCTAACGCTAGGCTAAAACTAAGCTAACGCTAAGCTAACGCTAAGCTAAAGCTAAGCTAAATTTAAGCTACAACTAAGCTAAAGCTAAAGCTAAAGCTAAAGCTAAAGCTAAAACTCCCAGGGGACTAGGGGAACCGCTCCCAAGGGACTGGGGGAACCGCGGGGCGGATACTGAGGGAACCGCCCGAGGCGGGCCCCACTGCCCGGCCCGTTAAGCTTCCGAGTAAGAACCCTTCTAGGCAGAGCCTAGGTAGGGAAAACTTACAATGGTTTCGTCGATGACCACGATCAACGTACCAGAAATGGCGTTTTGGAAGGATTCTGGATTTTACGGGTGCAACAGTCACGTTGATTGACGGTGTTGAAATCCTAAGAATGGCGTTCTGGCACGATCCAAGATCGTCAACACGCAACAATCAGGTTGATCCTTGGCGTTGGACTCCCGAGAACAATGTTTTGGCATGCTCCCGGGTCTTCAAACGTCTGTCTTCCAAATATGCAGATCCCTCAATAGAAATGAATACTTGTAGGGGCCTATAAAGAAGGTTTACACTGGTCCTCCTTCTCCTCCTCCTCCTCCTCCTCTTCCTCCTCCTCCTCTTCCTCCTCCTCCTCTTCCTTCTCCTCCTCCTCCTCCTAGTGATCCTTCTCCTCCTCCTCCCAATCCCCATCCCCCTTCCATGTATCCCCCATCCTGCTCACCCTCCTGCATTCGCAACCCTTCCCAGCCTCGAGCCACATGATGCTCGTGATCTCTTCTCTGTGCGCCTGGAAAGCGTAACTAGCCTCGCCGGCCTGGCGGCAAGGGCAAGCCGCGGCGGAAGATGGAGATGAGGACGAGGTGGGCTTCGCCAAAACGATAAGAAGCTACTAAGCCCGATTGAAAGGCCACCGAGTCGTACTAGATTGGATTGAGCCCGGAATCAAGGAAGATTAGGCGGGATCAAGCAGGATTGAGCGGGAATGATCTAGATCAGGCCAGTTTTCGACCAGAGATACACCAGCGTGTATTCTGAATGTAACCTCCCAGAAGCTGCATCCCGAGGAGAAGAAGATGGGGAGAAGTCGAGGAGGAGGAGGACGCCACGTAGCTTACTGGCCAACGAAGAGCCCGAGAAAGAGATACACGGTGTTGAGGTGGCCAGGTCGACGGGGAGGAGGACGACGACGGCGGCAGAGAGAATGGGGGACGAAGACACCGTGCCTCCTGGGCTGACCACATCGCGACGCGGGCTCTCCGCAGCCTCTGACGCCAAGCGACGCGGGCTCTCCCCAGCCTCTCCCGCTGCGAACATCCCACGAGAACCGCACCGTCAAAATCCCGGACGGGCCCGCTCAAAAGCGCAGGCAGTTCCGAGTTCCGGCGTACCCGAGCCTTACGTCTCCCCGATCCCCCTGCCTTCTAGGGTTGGGTCGGGCATGTCTCCCTACAGGCGGACTTGTACGCCAAATCCGCCGGCCCCCTTGTGGGGCCACCAGGCTGTAGGATCAGGATTTGCTGTCCCGTGCGCCGGTTCCAGTTTCCAGTTTCCACTGTTACAGTTCTGCTTTATGCTGCTTATTTATGCGGTTTACTGTTCCTTGTTGTAGACCGCGCGAGGGGGGGGAGCCGAAAAGCACCATGGTTAGCACCTCCTGGGAGGGTTCTCAGAATTTCTGGGGGGGTCGAAATTGACACCCCTCACGCAGATCGGCGGGGTCAGGGTCCAAAAACACATGTGATTTGCGACATTTCTGAACTTCGGCGGCACTCCTCACGCAGATCGGTGGGGTCAGGGTCGAATAACTAATGGGATTTGCCACACTCATGAAATTCAGCGGCACCCCTCACGTAGATCGGCGGGGTCAGAGTCCAAAAGCCCATGGGATTTGCCACATTTCTAAAAATCCGGTGGCACCCCTCACGCAGATCGCCAGGGTCAGAGTCCAACATGATCGACCCACGAACCCGGAAAGGAATATTGAAATGTAAAGCATGGCAACGTTTCAAAGACACCTGATTGGGAGACGGGCAAGCGCAATGCTGAGTGTATCGATCTTGATGTATCGGGTCGAGGGCTGTGCTGTGCTGCGCCGTGCTGAACTGCGATGTGCAATGCCGGGATTGTGCTCTACAGCGTTGTGGATCGAGTCCTCCTTTGCATCCGAAGCCTGACCGAACTGATCTGGATCTTAAGCTCGAGCTGCCTCAGCACATAGTAGTTGCCCCAAAGCTAATGGACAGGGGGACATGCCAGGAGGACGCGCCGCGGAACGTCCCAAGGGACGCGCCAGGCGACATGTCAGGGAAAATGCCATGGGGACGCACCGCGGGACGTGCCAAAAGGACGCGCTACGGAACGTGCCAATGGACGGGCCACGGGCCGTGCCAGGACTGCCTCATAAGATACACTCGCCGTTCGGGGGGCTAAATTCCCGATGGGGCCGATCTGAGGCCGCTGCGCGACCGCTCGAAGCGACCGTTTGCCCCCTCCGCACGGGCAACAATCCGCAGCGAAAACCAACCATACACCAACAACCTACGCCCCGAAGACCCAGGTCGATGCGCGATCCGAAACTCGACCGCAGCCAAGTCGCCAAAGCCGCTCAAGACAGCCGCGAGGCCATCAAACAACTCCAAGGGGCAAGTGACCCGCGACAAGATCTGGCAGAGTGCCAGCACAGCTCCGCTACCAGGGTAAATTCTACGCCAACGCGCGCATCCCAGCGCAGCTGAGCCAGCTGTCGGACTAGGGCGCCAACGCACTTCTCAGCGCTGAGGGTTTTGAGCAAAAATGGCTATGCGGAGGTGGAAGAGGGCACGAGAAGGTCACAAGGGGTAATGGCTGAGAGGGGAGAAGGTCACAAAGGATGGGTCCGTCACCCGCGCCTCGTCCGAGTGCCAGGCGGGCCCATCATGAGCCCGCCTGGCACTCGGACGAGGCGCCGAAGATGCCATCGGCAACAGCGTTCTGCCGCCCCTCCCTCGGACAGCCGCTGCACCCTCTTGCAGTCGCCACTTCCCTTATCCATCGATGCCCAGCACCCTCCCCCAACCCCTCCTCATCCCCCATCCGCCCTCCTCTTAACTCTCATTTTGCCTCGTTGTGCCCCGACGGCCCGCCGCCGATATATCATCTGCCCTCTGCCGTGTGCTACACGCAATAACGTCATGATATGCTACGCTGTGTTTTTCACTCGCGGCCGAACTACGCACGAACCGCACCTTGGACGAACGATGCATCATGTCCCAACTTAGATTCTCGCACGGCCGCAAACCCCCGACCGTGAACAACCGCGAACCAACAATCGGTGGCACAATCTGCTGGCCAGGCCGCCGACCTGCATCGAAATCCTGGCGTCCAGTGTGTCACACCGCTGGCCGCAGACGAGTGGCCTAGGCAGTGGTGGGCGGCATAGTCCACCAGACTCGTTTCGAAACGCATGCCGTCGCATCCCCCTTTCACCACAGAAGGGGTGGGGGTTGCGGGAAGGGGTTCCCCCATTGCTGGGCGTATCTCCGCAGGAAGGACTACGCCGCGAAACTCGACCAGCACCGCAAGGAAGCTAAGTCGGCGCGCAATGTCGAGGCTGCTGGGCAGAACCGCGCGAGCAGGAGTTAAGGAAGTGGTGTGCGTGTGTGTGTGCAAGTGCATGTGCGTGTGCGTGTGTGGCGTGCGTGTGTTCTGGGAGGGGGGGCGGGCGGGCGTCGAGGCGCCCCCGAACGGGATCGTGCAGTCCGAGGCGAGTTTGTGGAAGGGTGTTACAGGCTCGGGCGCGCGGCGCGCTCACATCCCGCCACGCTGCAAGTCCAAGGCGTGGCTGGAGGCAAGCAACTACGACAACGCGCCCAGGTCCGCCCTCGTCTTCGCGTGGAAGAAGCACCTCAAGAGCCAGGAGCTCGACGACCCGCGCTGCCCGATCAAGGACCTGCTGAAACATTACACGGACGAGGAGGAACAGGCCACCGCAGCCGCGAGCTCGTCGAGAGAATGAGTGGGCAGGCTGCTCGCGTCAGTGTTTGCTCTGCCGTCGTAGCTGTCATTTCCCTCGATCGTTATCGCACCGGGGTGTTGGGCGTCCTTCTCAAACATCCTCTCTCTCGTCATCTCCTGTTATTCCTTCGACATGCAATTGGGCGCCCCCTGGATGTCCACCAGGCCGTCCTCGCCGACAAGCTTCACGAGGCAACGACTCCCCAATATGTCGAACAGATCCTTCTCCTTCGGCTTCAAGACGCACGCCGCCAGCGCCTGCGTGGTCTCGAACAGGCCGAAGCAGCCGAAGGGATCGACGCACTGGCCATTGCGGACCGCCTTCAAAACGGACAAGCCAGGATCCCAGAAGGCGCTCTTGGCAGCCACTCGCAAGAGGCTGTCAGCAGACCCAATTGATTCGAATTTCATGCGGCACTCCTCGACGCCCCCAGGCAAGCTGCGCCCCCCCCCCCCCCCTTCCGCGACACACTGCACCAGCGGTGAAACGCAGGACGAAAGCAAGGCATCCCATTCCGATGGATCAAATACGCACGCAAGCTTGAGCGGGGCCTTGGCGTCGAAGCCGATCGCGTAGAAATCGCGCCCAGACATGTATTTGAAAGACTTGAGTTTGGCTGTCAATGCGCCGAAGCCGCGCGCGTCACCCGCGACGATGCCGCAGTCCGAGTCGGGGGGGCCCGCTCGGTCTGATGGCGACCTTGCCTTCCTTCGCCAAAACACAGCACGACTGCTTCTCTGCTATGGACATGTCGACGCCCGTGGTCCTGCAAAACTCCAGCATGTCCATCTCGAAAGTCGGCTTGGAGTCGTTGGCAACGCCCCGGTTGGGCCACTACGGAGACTGTTGGGGCTAGTCATGTTCTGGGGACCGATCGCCTTCAGGTCATCGGGACTTTTCTGGTGCACCCCTTTGGGGATCATTGGGATTATGTCGAGCGGCTCGAGCTTCCAGTTGACGCCCATGTTACGATGAACTTTCGATGCGACGTCCTTCGCGATCAAGTTCGCGCAATCTCCGTCGATCCCTCTATCTTGGTCCAAGACGCGCCGCAGGTCCCAGGCAGACCTGCAGAAGCAATCCTCGGCAATATTGGGCAGCAGCGGCCTCGTCCGATTCTCGCTGAACCGCCCCATGTACTTCGAGGTCATTTGGGGCCCAGCCTCTCGAAGAATACCGAGATGCTGCCGAACTGGAACGAGGTCGAGAGGCGAGTTCTTCAAGCGAGCCGCGAGGCGGAATGCATTTTTGCGGCGGCACTTGCAAGAAGAGCCCTGCTCCATCATGACAGACTCACCGACTCACCCCCTCGCCCGACATTTGGCTCCGCCGTCGCCCCTGCCCTTCAGCCTGCCACCGCTGCTGAAAACTGCCCTCTTCCAATCCCCCCCCCCGCCCACACCCGCCCCCCCACCCCCCCCCCCCCACCGCCCCCGAGGATCCTTTTTTCTTTGGGGGGGAACCAACATTCGGGGCCCCCGCGCACCCCCCCTCGGCCTACCTCTGATCGGCGCGGCCGCAGCGCCCCTAAACAAATTGGCGCCGATCCTCCCGGAAGGCCGATGGTTGCGCAGGCCGGGGAAATTCAAACTTGATGCGCTTCGGAACGATTGCAAACAACAACCAAAACACGGAAACACACGTGAAACAACATTTGGCAATTGTTCGTTGCAGGAAGAGGGCCCTGTGGATGATGGGCTGTCGCTCAACGCCTCGCCCCCGACACGGCCTTGAAGCCAACTGCGTCGTTGCCGAGCGCCTCCCAATTCTCGCAGTCTTGCTTGAAGAGGTCGAGGACCTTGTCCTGGGACTGGAGGTCGCCGAGGGCCGCTGCCAAGCGCCTCGGCCAGCCAACCCATTAACTTGTAGAGCCTCTTGAAGCGACCAGCGTTCAAGACAAGGGAATAGGTGCCGATCAGCTCGGCCAGGTCACCCTCGATCATCAGAAGCGGGTGGGGTGCGGTCACTTCGCGCGCGTCGAGGTGGCTTTGATCCAAAGTGAAGCCGAAGTGGGCCATCATCCCCTTGCCAGCGAACGGCACAGACGTGGACTCCAAGAAAACTTGTAGGAACTCGCCGTTGACAACTTGGCCCACCTCCCAGCCCGTGACGCGCGTGAGATCCTTGAGGTTGTGGATATGCCAAATGGCCCACGGGTCGCGGATGGCGAACGTCGCACCGTCGATGTTATTGTTCTTCGTGTTGTTGTAGTTGGCGGTTGCAACATCCACTTTGTCCCGAGTGGCCATCCTGACGCGCTTCTGCTCGGCTGCCACAGACTTCATGCTCGCGGCCTGGTCGTTGCCCCCAGGCTGGTTCGCTTCGCTGTGCAACTCCTTCATCTTGACTCCGAGCTTCTTCGCGCTCGACTGCTCGCGCACCATGGCCGCGTGCGAGAAGCAGGCGGCGCGCATCGCGACTTGCATGCGGTCGATGCGAGAGGACCAATGGCCGCCAAACCACATGGCGGGTTCGTCCTTCCTGCCAGCCACCTCGCCGAAGCCGGCTTAGGCCATGTCATTCCACGCCTCCTGCAGGATGCCATTCTCCATGATGCGCGTCGGCCCCCCCACTTCCTCGAGAATGGCAGGCGCCGCCTCGCAGAAGATCGGGCACGTGTGAGGGTTGACGAACGTCTTCACCTCCGTCGCGATGTCCTCGAACTCTCTGAACATCCTGCCCGTCAAAGGGGCCATAGATTACGTTCCTCGCCAGCCTCTAAAGCCTCCTGAACGCCCACAGGCCGCACCTCCTGTCCGCCATTCTGAAATCGTTGTCGATGCCGCGTGCCAAATCATCGTCGTCGTCCACATTGAACAGGCCCTCCGAGCTCTTCAAGAAACACTTCAGGCACTCCATGTCGGGGCCCTGGTCGGAGCACGAGTGATGGCTCTTCCAATCGTAGCAGTCCTTCATCTCGTGGTACTGTTCCAATGTGATCTTGACCGCCCTGACGCCTTCGCCGACGCTCACGAGGCGCATGTTGTGAAGAAGCTTCGCAGCCATGAACGACTGCAATCTGCGCCTGCGCCTGGTCTTTTCTTGCGGCGGCAACTCAGCGGCGTTGCCCCTGATGCGCAGAAGCTCCCTGGCCCGCTCAATTTGGGTATTATCATACTTATGTGCCGCCATCGCCGTGCACTCGCTGTCGCGCATCTGCCTGCCACCGTAGATACGGCTCGCCCGAGGGCCCGACCCGATCGCAGCCCGATCGATCGGCCCTGCAGAAGCGACTTCCAGACCGTCGATCGAACCGAACGGACCCACGAGACACAAGAGACCCCACCTGGAGAAGGAACCCGGCGCAACAGGGTCCGAGACCTGAATCTACCAAGATTGTCCACGCATGCTTTCGCTGGCTGCGACAATGCGTCGAACCCGTGCCGCAGAAGACACAAGGACATCCAGAGTACCCCCCCCTTGAACCCACCGGGATCAGGACCGACGATCAACGTGGGAATCCGAGCTTGCCCGCAACACCTGCGGTGGGCAAATGGCCGCGGCGTCGTCTGGCTTGAACGTAGCGGCATCGTCTGCTGGTGGTCTGGCGTGGAGGCGACCATGACAAAGCCGAGGTCCACGCTGTCGATCACGACGCGCTGACCCTGAGGTATCGCAGGATCACCTGCGCAGCGCCGCGGTTGCCAGATACCGCGACGTCTACGCTGGAGCCAGCCTGGACATCGTGCTCTTTCGAGAAATCAAACCTGAAGTCAGGGGCCAGCTCGACGGTCTTGCCCTTGGCCTCGGCGATCTTCGCGTCGACGACGTTGCCAATGCCCCGGACGAGCTACATCGCGAGCTTGGAGTCCCTGTCGTTGTTGAGGATCCGCTGAATGACTTCAGACGGCTTGGAGTCGTCGCCCTCATAGCGCTTGTCCCAGATGCCAGGGGCACTCCAATCCACTGGCATGCCGCACTGGTTGAAGTAAGACTCGATAACGGCGTTCACAGACCTTCTGTCAAACCTTCCCATATTGATGAGCACGACCATGGGCCGCAAGCCTGCAATGTCGGGGCCGCGCCTCCAAGCGAACGCGTCGATGTTGACCCTGACGCTGCCGTTCTGCATCGCGCAGGCGAAGCTGTCGGACAAGTCGCTAGCCGCAGAGCGATCCACGTCGACTTGGAGTGCGAGCCTTGCTTCTCCGGCCCCCGCTGAATCAGCGAGCTCAGCATGCCGACAGCGCTGGCCGGCGGGAATGTCAGGGCGCGCATCGCGAGCTCCTCCCTCGCCAGTGCCGCTCTCTTGTTCGAGCGCGGTTGGCTCTGGCGAAGGCGGTGGCGAAGTTGCCGCGCGGCCAAGGCGCGCCCCCACGCGCCCCGACGGATCGCGAACCAGGAGCCCCCGCTCACGTCGACATGGGGACTCAACAAGCCGATCCAAAGCGAAATCCGCACCGTCGAATCGCACTGAGAAGCGCCCCACACCACAACCATCAGGCACCTGGCGGTCTGCGGCTCAGCTGGGCGCGCGAAAGGAAACTCGTCGATTATGTGCCTGCCCAAGCAGATGCCGATCCACACTGCAGAATCGCTGCCCGCGGACCTGATGAACGTCTCGCCCTGGTCTGACACGAACGTGTCGCGCTTGAAGAACTCCGCCACCTAGCCATGGTCAGAAAAAAATGCCGCGGGGAGAATCCCCCCCCTGAGGATCCCTGGGGGGGGGGGGGGGCGGGGGTGGGGTCAAACGCGCAGAGTTTCGGTGCCACCTCCTCCCCCTCCTCTTCCTCCCCCTTCTCCTCCTTCTCCTAACCCTACTCCCCCCAACTGCTCGTATCTTTCTCCCCCCCCCATCCTCCCTCGCCGACTCATCCTACTTGCCCCCCCTCTTGCTCCGACTCATCCTGCCACTCATCATCCTACTCATCCTGTTTTGTTCCGAAGCCGACCACCCGGCGCGACTCGTCCGGGCTATCGATGCGCGCGTAGTTGTTCTGGAAATCAACGGCCCAATGATCCGCGCCCGCTAGCGGGGCCAGTGCCCTCGCGGTCTCGTGGGGCAGAACGTTCTTCAAATAGTGATGCTTTCTTGCCGGGGTCGACCCAGAGCTCGACGATGCCGTCGCGCGCCACCGGCGCGCCATGGGTGGCAGCGCCAGCCATGCCGACTGGAATGGCGGCCCGGGGCGCTGGCTGAAAGGCGCCGCCGCCATCGTCGCCCGCAACGGCGGCCGCGCCGCCCTCGCAGGGAGCCCGGGCGCCAACGTCGACGTCCATCGCAAGGCGACTAAGCCGACAACGCACGCAGTCGAAGCGCACCGGGCGCTCGACGACGGGCTGCGGCAGGGGCCCATGCCGCCATAACGGAAGAGGGCGCGGGGGGGGGGAAGGGCAACAAGGCGGACAGCTCCGCCGTCCTCGAACTCCCCCCATCGCCGCCCACCCCCTCGAGACCCTCTCCGAGCCGACTGGGGGGGCTGTTTGCGTGGAGGGGGTCCATGTTCTCTCCTTGCATGCCGCCCGCCTCTCGAAGAGCGAGTTGTCTGGCCTGCGCGCTGACCTCGACGGCTGACGCGCCAGCGACGAAGGGCGAGAACGCGGCCGACGACGGGGGCGACGAGGGGGGCATCGTCGGCGATGGCAACCGACATGAGAAGGGACGGCGACAACGCAAACGACGCCACTCAAGACAATCAATGCCGAACGTCATCACCAATCGTCGTCGGTAACGACCGCCGTCGCCACCCCAATTGCGAGTCGCCGCTGACGCCGATCGCAACCGCCGCCATCGGCGCAATCGTCTGAAAAAAGCAGCAAGCAATAACTCGTTCAGCGATGCTGCGAACGATCGATGGGGCACTCGACGTGGCCGTCTGATGCGTCTGTCGACGGCGCTGCTGGCTGGTCCACGCGCTCGCTGGAACAAGGCTACTCGGACGATGCATGCAACAACTGAAATCAGATGGATTGGCCCCCGATGCAGCTTCGCACTCGCACTGCCCCCGAAGCCAGGCCAAAGAGCTCTGTGACAGACACCGCATCAGCCCAATCGTTGCTCAAATCCCACCAGCCCTTTGGGCGTGAGTGGTTTAGCGAGCTCTCTCTGTTCTCAACCCCCCTTCTTCCCCTTCGGGGAGGGGTTTACCCCTCCCCCTCCCCCCTCCCCCTGGGCCTGGAGAGGGCGTTTCGCGGGTGGTTGGAGGGGTCTTTTTCGACTCCTGGGAGGGCTAAAATTCGACACCCCTCACGAGGATTCTGGCCCCGACGGGGGGGGGGGAGAAAAATGCTCGCCCCATCTGTGATCGATCGCCCGACAGATGACCCCAAGATTCCTCCCAGACCCCTCCCAAAGAGCCCCAAGAGGCCCCAAGAGGCCTCCCAGAGGCCCCCAAGATGCCCCCAAGAGGCCCCCAAGAGGCCCCAAGAGGCTCCCCCGAGGCACCCAAGATGCTCCTGGAAGCCCCTGGGGCCGCCAAGAGGCCCCCAAGACGCCCCAAACGGCCTCCAAGAGGCTCCCAAGAGGCCCGAAGAGGCTCCCCCAAGGCACCCAAGACGCTCCTAGAAGCCCCTGGGGCCGCCAAGAGGCCCCCAGACGCCCCAAAAGGCCTTCAAGAGACTCCCAAAAGACATCTACGACTACTACTACTACTACTACTACTACTACTACTACTACTACTACTACTACTACTACTACTACTACTACTACTACTAACTACTAACTACTACTACTACTACTACTACTACTACGACTACTACTACTACTACTACTACTACTACTACTACTACTACTACTACTACTACTACTACTACTACTACTACTACTACTACTACTACTACTACTACTACTACTACTACTACTACTACTACTACTACTACTACTACTACTACTACTACTACTACTACTACTACTACTACTACTACTACTACTACTACTACTACTACTACTACTACTACTACTACTACTACTACTACTACTACTCCTACTCCTACTACTCCTACTACTACTACTACTACTACTACTACTACTACTACTACTACTACTACTACTACTACTACTACTACTACTACTACTACTACTACTACTACTACTACTACTACTCCTACTACGAGGGGCCCGAACGACTTGCACCAGGACGAGGTGCCCGAACGCCTCACGCAACGAGGAGCCCGAACGACTCACACCAGGACGAGGGGCCCGAACGACTCACACCACGAAGAGCCCGAACGACTCACACCAGAAGGAGGGGCCCGAACGACTCACACCAGGACGAGGCGCCCGAACGACTCACACCACGAGGAGCCCGAACGACTCACACCACGACGCGGGCCCCGAACGACTCACACCACGAGGAGCCCGAACGAGTCACACCAGGAGGAGGGGCCCGAACGACTCACACCAGGACGAGGGGCCCGAACAACTCACACCACGAGAAGCCCGAACGACTCACACCAGGACGAAGAGCCCGAACGACTCACACCACGAAGAGCCCGAACGACCCACACCAGGAAGAAGGGCCCGAACGACTCACACCAGGACGAGAAACCCCAAACGACTCAAACCACGAGGAGCGGTTTCTCTCCCTCCTCCTCCGCCTCGTCCTTCTCCCGCTCCCACCACAAGGAAGATGTACAAGGAGGCGGGAGGAAGGAGGAACAGGGGAGAGATGCGGGGGCAGGCGGAAACACACCTGAAAAACACGACTGTGGGCATGCTTCGCAAGAATTGCTGTTTTGAGATGGGCTGGTGGGGATACGCGAAGCGTGAAGAATTCGAAGAAACGCTTCTGCTCAGAAGAACGCACAGCGCGCGCAGCGCGTTCAAGTTGCCCTGGGCCCTAGCCCGAGGAACGTTAGACTGAATCAATCCAGCTCAAGCTCGGCAGCCTCTGCTGGCGTGCACGAGCTCGATGGCCGCCTCAAGTCCTTCTGCGCATCCATGACCGCGGGTGGAATCTTCGCGTCGGTGGACATCGTCTTCGCATCCTCTTCGTCGAGATCACTGCTGGCCTTCTGCGCGTAATGCTTCAACTGGATCGATGGGCTTTCGGCGGACTGGCACCGCGGCTGCTCAGCCTCGCCGCTGAACCTCGTGAAGCATGCGAAGACAGAATCCCCGCCGCCCCCCTGCGCGAAGATGCCGCCCCAATTGCTCGCGAAACCATCCGGAATTGACTGCCTGGTTTTCGGCGCCGACGCACGAGCCCCCGAAATATGAATCAACTCCGTAATCTTGTCGTTCCCGCCTGGCTCGCCAGACCTAAACGCCCCAAGATGCCTCCAATTGAAATCAGAAGGATGGGGGGACATAACTCGGAGCGACGGCCAGCAAGAGCCAAGCCCCACGTGCAGGACCTCGACAAGCTCCTCGTTATTTCTCGAAGATCTTGTATGTAGGCCCCAACCCTGTGAGACACTCGAGGAGCCTCCTGCAGTTATCCCTGTGTTTCTTGTCGATGGCCTTGACCGCGGCACTAATGAACTAGATGAGTCTTTCGCATGGATCACTTCCCACGCCCAATATTTCGGCAACTGGCTGATCTCTCCATGTCGGCCCAAACCTCGTCGACGTCGTCCTCCGCGGCCTTGCTCGCCTCGGACATCTTGGGAATAGGCCCCCGAATCACATCATCGCCCTGAACCGCGCGAAGCGCTGGCAACGACTTTGACGGCGACGTCGGTAGCTCCATGCACGCGGCGGCGATTACCTGGGGGAGCTTCGAAGTGGAGGAATCCTGAGCGCACTGCTCGTCAAACTTCGCCTTCTCTTTGACTGCCATGGTCCAGGTCACAGCAGCGTGGCTAGGACTCTGTGCTGACGGACTGCAAGCTGCTGATTTGCGCTTCCTGTTAGTCGTCTGATCTGTCTTGGAGGGCGTGGCGAAATTTGAGAGACCCATGCTGGTACCCAGGTTGGCTTCGGAAATACAGCGCGAAATCACACCTGGCACGACGAAGCAAACCACTGGCGAACCATGAGAACCTGGATCGGTTCAAACATCAGCCAAAGAAGCAATACATTGAACAACTCATATGGGACCCCACCGCAAGCGGCACTTGTGATAGCTGTTCCAGTTAACCTGGCGGTCCTGCATCAAAACGAAATGGCAACTCGCGCCAGAATCGTGAAAACCATCCCCCCGGAAAATCTGCCCACACCCGCTTCTACAATACCACGAACACGTTCCTAGAATGCGGATGATGTTGGCGCGACGTGTCGTGTGTTGGCGGCGTGTTGGTTTATGTTGGCTGTATGGCGCTGAGTGTGTATGCGTGGGTGCATTTACCCTCTAACCGGGTGGGTGTTGTTTAGTGTTGCGATATGGTTGTTCGCGCCGTCGCACGAGTGTTACTGATTGTTGTTATTATTGAAACGCTGGCCCCCACGAGTGGCAACCCGCGGGTTCTCCGACGCGCGACTTCATACGCATTGCGTAGCATGCAAAAGGAAAAGCGCACAACGCGTGACCCTCTGGTTCTTGTTGCAATTTGTATGCTTGGCACCCGAGACCGCCCCACCCATGAGCAAATACGCAACGTTAAGATACCGCCTAGACCAACTTCGCGGGCACCACAAGCACACCCCTTTACTGTGGTTCGTCTTCCCGGCTACTCCTCGCGATCGCACTGCTGCCCGCCCTCCTCAGCCATGGGGATCTGGGTTTCTCCTTATCGTTGTCGTCGGCGTCCCTCTCCTCTTCATCCTCTTTCTGTCGTTCCTCCTCGTCCTCCTCTTCCTCCTCCTACTTTCGGATCCGCGCTGTCCCTGCGGACGTGCACTTCCGCCTGATGTTGGCGAAATCGGTTCGCGATGTGAACGTAGCCGCCCAAACGGCGAATGTATCTTCTTGAGGCAGGAGCCAGGGGACGCGCCGCGCGACGTGCCAGGAGGACTCGCCACGGGACGCGCCACGGAACGTGCCAAATTGCATTGCTGAATGTATCGATTTGGATGTACCGTGCCGAGGGCTGTGCTGTGCTGCGCCGTGCTGAACTGCGATGTGCAATGCCACGATTGTGCTCTATAATGTTGTGCGTCGAGTTCTCCTTTGCATCCGAGTCCTGACCGAACTGATATGGATCTTAAGCTCGAGCTGCCTCAGCACACAGT
>CAUYUJ010018060.1:269031-296531 GCA_963575745.1 Prorocentrum cordatum
TGCACAGCGGTGACGTTTCAGGGAAACTTTGGCCGCAGGGAGACGTATGTGGGGAGGGAGGCGACGGCGATGACAATGTTGCGGCAATAGTGACGAGTGGGAGCTGACGCGCTGACAGGCATTGCCTCCATTCTGTGAGACTGTAGGGCCGCTGCAACTCCAAGCGGCACTCGGCATCCATCCCCCTCGCCCATGCGTCTTTCCATGCCTGCCGCTGGTAGTCCGGGTAGCTGCTTCTGCCTCCTCCGATCGTCGGCCATCTTCGCCCCTGGCGTGCCCTTTGCGAAAACGACGCTCATCGTCTCGTATCTCTTCTTCGAGGACGACGCGGCGATCCGCGCTTCCTTCTCCGTCGGCGCTGTCGCGCCCAGTCCGATTCGCGGCGGGCGCATTCCACCGGCATGCCACTGCAACCCCGCCGTATTCTTCTGATCTGGATGCATCCACGCCCGCTCGCGCACTGTTTCCTCTGCTTCGCGGCGTCGGCGGGGCTGTTCTGGCTGATGGCGCGTCTACCCTTGTTGCTGCCGTAGTTCGTGTTGTTGCTTCCGATAGGCTTGACTCTCTTGTTCAACCCATTACTGCTAAGCCTGTTGTCGCTCGTGGAGCGGACGCAAATCCACTTGTTCGGCCAGTGACTGTTGTTCGGCGATCGTCTGTTGGTGGGTGCCCTGCTGCTGCTGCTGCTGCTTCTGCTGATCATACCACTCATTGTCTTTTACCTTGTGGTACTGCTGCTACTATTTTCCCATGTAATTCTTGCCGTCGCCTGCTGCGCTTCAACGCGACCCCAAGGATGCAACTTCCAGATCTTCTCTCATCTGCCACTGTTGTTGTGGGAGCTCTTCGGCGATGGCTGTTTGGAAAGCTACTGTTCGATGTTTCGCGGCCATGAGCGCCTTCTGTTGATCCTCGACATTCCCGCTCAAATACTTCATATGCTGACCATATCTCCTGCTAAGCATTCTGTGTTTGATCCTGGCGTCGCGCTGGTCTCGGCGGGGCTGGAGCTGTGACTGTTGTTGGTCGAGTTCCAGATATTGCTGCAGCCCCAATCAATGATGCCGCCGCCCCTCCGCTTGTACTACTGGTTCTCCTTGGCGCTATGATTTGCAAATGTCTCTGTGGTTCCGACTGGACTCCCGCTTCCGTCTCCGACTTCTCTTCCTCTCCATCAGCATCCTCCTTCTCCTCGTTCGCATTGGCATGTTCCAAGAGGTCGCTGGCGTGCTGGTCGGTGGCGTTGGTATCCTCGTCCACCTCCGCGATCTGGCATTCGAAGTCATGGTACTGCTTCATCCAAATTAGCCCTTCGTCCTCCTCATCTCGGCGACCCGCTTTTGCCTGGGACTGATGGAGTACGAGTCCGTAGTTCAAGATGGAGATCTCCGTCGTCTGCTCCTTGATGCTGCCATCTGCTGCCCTGGTCGCAAGCATGGTTCCTGCCACGTGTCTCAGTATAGTTGTCCCCAGTGTGCCTGTATGCGCGCTGCATTGCCAGATGTTGTGGTGCCACCTCATGTCCTCACGGTTGACGGCCGTGGCCTCTAGCGCTGACAGGTTAGATGCAATGATATACTGCACTCGTGTGTCTGCTGTCTGCGTCTTAGTTTTTGCCTTTGAGAGTCTCTTGCCGTACTCGGTGCAGCATTTGGCACGACACCGAACCTTGTTACTGTTGATCTGTTCGCACGCTCTGCGCGCCCAAATGTTCGCCCGCGGACACGTCATCTTTCCGACGTTCAACTGAGCTGGTCGCTTCGCTTCATGAAGGGCACGTAGTAGGTATCGAACGTCCTGCAGCCGCAGGACGACCCGTGCGGTGGCTCCCTTGTCCCGCAGACGCCAATGCTAAGCGTTTTCGCCCTCCATGGGCGTGGCGCCTCGCAACGTCTGGGGTGCCTGTGGCGCATCGCTCGCCGCCTCCGCGCGGCCGCGGGCGCCGCTCTCGCAGCGGAAGAAGGGGGCCGATGGTGGCCCCCGCCGCGAGGATGGCGCGCGCCGCGGCACGCGAGCGCGGCCAAGAGAGCTGGTCGATCCCGCCCGAGGCCTGGGATCGCGATCGAGAAGGCGGCAGGCACGATCGGCTCCGATCAATAGATCGGGACCCGCGGGCCCGCGTAAGGCAAAACGGATTTCTCCTCCTCATTCCTCCTCCTCCTCGTCCTCCTCCTCCTCCTCCTCATCCCCCTCCACCTCCACCTCCTCCTCCTGCTCCTCCCCATCCCCCTCCTCCTCCCCCTCCTCCTCCTCCTCCTCCTCCTCCTCCCCTCCTCCACCTCCTCCTCCTCCCCCCTCCTCCTCCTCCACCACCTCCTCCTCCTCCTCCCCCTCCTCCTCCACGTCCTCCTCTTCCTCCTCCACCTCCTCCTCCTCCACCTCCTCCTCCTCCCCCTCTTCTTCTACTCCTCCTCTTCCTTCTCCTCTTCCTCCTCCTCCTCTTCCTCCTCCTCCTCCTTCTCCTCTACCTCATCCTCCTCCTCCTGCTCCTCCACTTTTCTCTGCACTGCAGAGTCGCCGCCTTGCGCGCACCCGCCCGCGAAGGCGGCTGAACGCGGCCATCGGATGTTTGTTTTCCTTTCGGTCTGAGTCAAGGGCTGCGGCTCGCAGGCCACAGGAGCTTTACGCGAGCACGATACATCTTTGCGTGAGGAGCAAACAACTGCAAAGAAGATGTTCTCGGAGGTTTGCGCGGATTTTTCGGATCGGCGGTGGACCCGTTCCCTGCCGAGAGGAACGCGCCGAGGGCGGCGACGGAGGCGCCGCCAAGGGGGCCGAACGCCGATCGAAAAAATCCGCGCGGGCTTTCGAGGAATTCTGTTTGTGTCGTTTTGACATTTTCGAGTTTTCCTCCTGCTTCCGTCCTTCCCCTTATCTTCATTGCCCTCCCGACCCCCACATTCTCTCCACTGCCCCCCTGGGCCAAAGTCCCCGAGCGCACGGGCGGCGGCGGTGGCCACGACGGCGACGACGATGGCCGCGGACGTCCGCGACGGATGGCGACAACGACGACAGCGGCAGCGGCGACGGCGGCGACGGCGGCACCAGCGGCAACCACGGCGACGGCGTCGACGACGGCGGCGGCGGCGGCGACAGCGACTAACGGCGACGGCGGCGACGGCGGCCAACGGGGGATGGCAGCGGCCGGCGCGGGCGACGCCGGGCGACGGCGGCGGCAGCGACTTCGGGCGTGAGCGCGCCTGGCATCCATGCCAGGCCCCGGGCCTCCCCGGCGACGCCAGGGATGGAACCCATGCGTCGCCCCCATGCGCCTTGGCGCGCCGTCGTCTTCGTCGTTGCCGCCGCAATCTTGGCTCAACGGACCAAGGATCCGAGGATGCGGGGTTCGAGGGTCGGGGCGCAAGAATCGACGCTCGCCCGCCTTCGTCGTCGCCGCCGTCATCGCCGCCGCGCGGCCGCGGCTCCGGCGGCGGCGGCCAAGACACAGGAACTGGTGCCGACTACGCCGTATCCGCCAACGTCATCGCCGTCGCAATTTCGCCGCCGTCAACGCTGTCGTCGCCGCTCTACTGATGCCGTTTGAAGGGTTCCCGTGCGCGGGATGAACGGATGACCGCCGCAGCGTCCGCCTCATCCTCCTGTTCCCCTCGTCGTATCCCCGTTTTCTTCCATTTCCACTTCCTCCTGCTCCTCCTCCTCCTCCTTTTCCTCCTCCTCCTCCTCCTTTTCCTTCTCCTCGTCTTCCACCACTACCACCTCCTCCTTCTCTTCCTCCCGCTCCTCCTCCCCCCCGCAGTATCCTATTCCCCCTTCTTCATGCGCCCGCTTGCCAAAGCCCCTGAGAAGGTCGAGCCGCCGCCGTTGCTGTCGTCGCCGTCGTCATCCGAGCCTCGAAGTCCTAGGTTCGCGAAAAGTGGATAGTAGGGAAAGGAGGAGGAGGTGGAGGAGGAGAAGGAGGAGGAGGAGGAGGAAGACGCGGACGGGGAGGAGGAAGAGGAGGAGAAGGAGAAGGAGGAGGAGGAAGATCAGGAGGAGGAGGAGGAAGAAGAGGAGGAGGGGGCGAGGGAGGAGGAGGAAGAGGAAACGAGGAAAACAAGGAGGAGGGGGAGGAGGAGGAGAATGCGGAGGTTCCTCTCCGTTCGCCTTTCTACTATCATGTGCCCCTCTCCCCTTGGCTCCGCCTGGTTCTTCTCTCCCCCGCCCCTGTTGCGCTCGGTCCTTCGGGTTCCTGGTGTCGTTCCCTCCCTCCCTCCCTGCGTTCGCGCCCCGCGATGCTCTGGGCGGCCGCGCGCGCCCCCCCTTCCTCCCGCCTAAGCGGTTTTACCTGTCGCGGTTCGACGCGCCGTTCGACCTTCCCGCCCTCCCGCCGCGCAGCGGGCCGCAGGGGCAAACAGCGGAGGAGGAGGAGGAGGAGGAGGAGGAAGAGGAGGCGGAGGCGGAGGCGGAGGCGGAGGCGGAGGAGGAGGAGGAGGAGGAGACGGAGGAGGAGGAAAAGGAGGGCCACCAGGAGGAAGAGGAACAGGATCAGGAGCGGGAGCACGAGCAGGATGAGGGGGTGGACGACAACAACGAACGACCGACTCCGCAAAAGCGTGTCAGCTGGATCGCGCGGTGGCCGCGGGCGCTGGGCAGACTGTTGCCTGCTCCCGTGGTTATTCAATCGGGCGCTGGGCCGAGAAGAAATACCCACTCGCGTGACATCAAATGCGCTCTAGTTCCCACCGTCTCCTTACCTCGGCTGAAGGCCCGATGCTTTCAAGGCTGGGCACGGCCGTAGGGGCGGGGCGACATTGGGGACATGTTCGAACTCCGGCCGGGGCGCCCCCCCCTCCACGAGCACGAGGCCGCGGGCACGCCGCGGCGTGGGGGGGGCAGCATAAACAAGCTGACCCCCCACTGCAGCAGAACACTAAAAAGAACCGAGGGGCCCACAGGGGGGCCCTAAGGACAGGTGGGCCACCTACTCCTCTCGAGGCCCAGGATCCTGAGGATGCTAATGAAAGGGGTTATATCTTCCGAAGCAGAGGCCGGAGGAGGAGGAGGAGGAGGAGGAGGACAAGCAGAGACAAGCGCGAGCGGTGGCATATATTCAACAAAAGCTCGAGTAGTAGCTCCCACGGCCCCTCTGGAGGCACCCGCGGCTCTGGGAATACTCGGCATCGTTCGAGACATGGCAGAGGTGGGAGCGGGAGTGCGTTTTTTGGAGGGGTGGAGGTACCCTGGGCCCCCGTGGCCTGTCTCGAACCTGCCGATAGCTTCGCTGACCTCGAGCGCGCAGTGGAGGCTGTCGCAGTAGGCTTCAGCGAAGAAGCCCGAAGTCCGAGGCACTTGCTATCGTAGGCGCTGCCGAAGGGGAACGAACCTCTGCCATGATCCGATCACTCCCATTGAACTGCCCCGCTTCCCCCATTGCTTCCATCTCTAGGCCGCGCTGCGACGGCCCCGACTCGGCCCCGACCTAGCCGACCCACGCAACGCCAACAATGGGCCCACTTGGGGCGCCTGACATTGCATCTAATGGCAAAACCAACGGGCGCCGCATGGGGCGACCCTGACCTAGCCGCAAAGGGCCCGCGATGGGGCTTTCCCGAATGGCCCGCTGACACCGCCGCCTGAGCTGCCTCGAGCAGCCGCTGTGCCGCATCCCGTCCAAGTGTAGCTGGAGCAGGCGCGCGTTGCGAGACTTCGGAAGAAGGTGCCGCGATTGCGCTCTCCCCCTGGCTGCGCGCGAGCCGCCGCGACCGCGTCCTCGACGACCGCAAACTCTACTCCGACCCATATCTTAACCTTGTCTCCCGCGTGGGCGGTCTAAAGGCGGCAGCGCCTGGCCTGATCTGCGAAGAGCTCCGTCGGTGAGCGCCTCTGCCTTCGCGCGGCCCAGGTGCCGCTTGAGCGCCCCGGTCTTCGCCCGCCCGCTCGATCTCCACGCGCGACCAGGGCGCCAGCGAGAGCAGGCCGCGCGCGAGGATGTGGAATGCTTGGTGCTTCCAATTCTGGCATCGACACTCCGTTGCGCGCGTCGTCCTGGCTGGCGCCTGCCGGCTGCGGCGCCCTGCTGAGCGCGCCGTGGCCTACGTGGCGTCGCGGCTGCGCGCTGGCTGCTCGTCGGCAGATGGCCGGCGCCGAACGATTGGTCGCGTTCTCGTACTTGACCCGCCCTCGTCGAGATCGGCGCGGTGACCTGCGCCCGCTCGATGGAGAAATGCGCGAGCTGCGCGACGTCTGCCCCCCTCTTCCCCGTCGCCGCCGTGCCGTCCTGCTGGCCTCCTGGCCGCGGCCGGGCCGCCTGCCGCCGCCGCAGCCGCTGCCGCGGCGCCCCATCAGGGCCCCCTCCTGTCGCCGCTGAGAGTCCGATCTCGGACGTTCTGGCCCGCCCGCCAGCCCTTGTCGCGGCCGCCCTGGCCCCGGCGGCAGGGCGGGGGCAGAATGGGGCGCGCGCTGATCGGACGCGCGCCCAAAGTTCAGCCAGATTCCAGGGCCCCCCCGGCGCCAGCGCGGCCGAGGGCGCCCCGGGCTAGAAGCCCTCGCCCCCCGGGGCAGGGTAAATTCAAATCGGGCAACGTAAACTCTTTGGCACTTGGAGCGGCGACCTGCATGCGCCGAGGCCTGCCAGGGCCTGCGCGACGCGTCTCTGGACCAGCGCAACTGTAGAAGAATCGGGCGGGCCGCGGCAGCGCTGCGCCGTAACTATCAACTGATGTGATGGCGCGCGCAGCTCATGTAAAGGGCGGTGGCGACGGTTGGTCCTCGCGGCCGCCTCCGAGAATGGCGCCTGGCCGCGCGCGCCCCCGACCTCTCCTAGTAGGTCGCAGCCGCCTTCCTGATGGGGGCGCTCTAGAACTTCACTTCAGAGAGGGCCCGCAGACCTCGGGGATCGCGAGGCGGCACCAGGGGCCCATTGCAGCCTGTCCACAGTCAGCCTGGTAGACGCCCCTGGTGTGGGCGCTCTCCAAAAAATCGCAGCCCCACCGTTTGCGGCGGCGCCCCTGGCGCTCAAAGCCGGAGTCCTGGGCGGCTTTGCCATAAAACAGAACCTCGAGGATCCTTGCCAGAAATTGACCGAACAGAGAGGCGCTGCAACTGCCTGTGCTGAGTCATCTCGATGCATCGCGGTCAAAATCCAGCGTCTGATCAGCAGCTCTGCGCTCGCGCTAGGTCCAATCCCTCGCGCGAGGCGCCGGCAGCGAGGGTGCGAAGTGGGCCCCTTTCTGGCGCGCATCGCCTAGCAACGCCTCGGAGAGCCTCTCTAGCCAACCCTGAGATCACGGAGCCCAGCTTCGCGAGATCACTCTCGTCGAAGGCGCTGTCTTCCAGCGCCGAATACGCGGCCCTGCGAAGGGCCCCCAGGAACGCAATTCTCTGGTGCTTAAATGGGGCGCGCTGGTTCCAGGGCCTCTCAATCGTCATGGCCTTGGCCTGGCCAAGTAACTTGGCCGCCCATGACGAGGCGGCTCGACGGGCAGCGCGCCCCCCGCCCCCCCTCCCACCCCCCCCCGCACGCGCGGGGTCTGCCGGGGACTGATTGCCCATGCGTCGGCGACTCTCTGGCATGTCGCGCGGCGGACCCCATCGGGATCAGACAAGACTCTGCGGGGGCAGAGCGTGGAGGTGCTTATATGCGCCTCGCTGCCTTGTCCAGCGCCTGAAACCTTAAACGAATTCGCCCAATCATCGAAAGCAGGCGCCGAAGGCCGCCTTTGAAGGCGCATCCACTCATCGCGCGGGCCCTCGATCTCTCGCCAGCAGCGCAACGGGGCGCGGGCTCCAAGGGTCGCTTGGCGAGCGCGCCGAGACGCGCCCCTCGCGAGATCCAGCCTCCAAGGCCCGCCTCCACTCCTGCAGCGTCGGACAGCCGGTGGGGGGGGCGTCGCGCCGTCTTCTGCTCGGGCCGTGGCCTCTGGTCGCTTCATCGTGTAGGCCAATTTCCGAGCTGCGCTCGCGCGCCCAACTTCCGTCGCCGCCTGGGCTTCGCGCGACGCATGCCAAACTCTGCCTTTGTCCTGTCTCAATATGGTGCGCTTGATCTCTCGGTCGCATGCTCTCAGACGCAATCGTCCCCCCTCCCCAAGAGGAAGTCATGCTTACGTTTAGAGAGGAACGTGGGGCCGGTGTCGTTGAAGGTGTCGGTGGCGGACATTCCCGTAAACTTGCATATCGCTTCGCGAACTGAGTTATCGTAGCTCGCTCCGAATCTGCCAATGGCTGCCAGAGTGCTCGTCCGTCATCTTGCATCGTTTTTTGGCATGCCCATGCCAGCCGCCCGTCCACCAGACTCTGAGTTCGTGCCAGCACCGGGAAGTAGCATGTTGCGCGAGCTTGTCTGCTGGACCTGATGTTGTACCCATGGTGCCAACTTGTCGCACGCCGACCTCCAATGACCCATCTGGTTTCTCTGAGGAAGCGGGCTATATGCCACTATCACAAGCAAGTCGAAGGTGATGCGCCTCAACCGTATCGCTCTCCCTCGTCAAGCAAGTCTTTTGGGTGGCTCGGAACGTTTTTTTCCTGATCATGTTCGAGCAACCCGCGTTCTTATTGGTAGGTTTCCCTCGCTGCCACCCGAATGTGTGCGACGTGTGTTTCTCCAACCTCTATGATGTCGTTGGGTTGCCTGCGCGGCGGCGCTGCTGTCCCAAGAATCAAGATCAGATCGGCGAAATGCAGTCGAGACGATAATTCATGCGTTCTCCATGAATCTGGAAGGGGAGGATGTTTTTTTCAACACTGTGCCCAGAAAAGGATGCCAACATGGTGGGCGGGAACAGGGGACAACAGGCGTATGGATTCTACCGACTGGGTTTCTGCCCAGGGAACCCAAGAGATCCCCAGGCCTGAGCAACAGGGACTTCGGAAACCGAGGAGCAGGAGGAAGAGGAGGAGGATCCAGGTCATTGGACGTCCATGGCGATGATATGGGCCTCCTGAAGCCTCCAGAAGATTCGGGGTACCTCTTGGTGTCGTGGTCGGCGGCGCCATCGGCGCCGTCAGAATCGTCGCCACCGCCGCCGTCTGCGAAAAAGACATGCAGGAAAAGAAGAGGAGCGGGGGAGGAGTAGGAGCAGAGTGCTTCGGGGAAGAGGGATGTGGAAAAGGACGAGGACGAAGGGGGGTGAGGGGGAGGGGGGGGGGGGGCACGGATGCTGCACGGACCTCCCAGGTCGGGGAGGGAGGGAAAGGGCAGGAGGAACATGGAGACCTCCCGAGAGGGCCGACGGCAAGGCCGCTCCAGTGGCCACAATATGGCAACTTTGGGACGGTGGGGACGGGTGAGTTGCCTTTCAAGGGGACAGTGAAGGGCCAGAAGCGGAGGAGAGGGGGGGGGGGAGTCGCAGAGCACCCTTCCTTCCCCGCCGCTTTAATGGTAGCGCCCTGACTGCACCCTCTGCTCATCGACCCCCTGCTCAACATCTCAATATATACGAGGCCCATCCCAGGATAAATTCTCGAGGGTCGCCAGAGGGTATGGCGCTGCGGGGCTGCCACGAGCCCAACTCGGCAGTGCGCCGGCGCCCCCGCGCGCGAAAATAGTTGGACGCCTTCTGTCCATTCGGCGCTCGGAGATGGCTGGCACGGGCACGCCTCTCCGGCAAAATGTCCCAAATCTTGGAACAGGTCTGGCACACTTTTGATCTGCAGGGCGAGAGCGAACCTCTTCCGCTAAAAGCTCCGCGGGACGCGCACAGCTTTAATTGACAGAGAAGGGGCGGCAGGTCTGGCACACATGGCACCGGCAAAGCACCCTGATAGCAGCACGGGTGAAGAGGCGGGTCGAGGAATGGGAGGCCAGCTCGTGAAAGCATGCAGTCCTAGATCTGTTCTAAGGATTCCCAGGGAACGCACGGTCATGTGCACCTTCGCGTAGACCACGGATCGTGGCCGTTCGGACCCCAAAAAGGCTGGCACTAAGGCGAGAGCACAATTTCCGAAAGAATTTCGACCACACGCAAGATGATCCTAGGCAAGAGTGGCCTTTGGTGCGCGTCTTTAGGAGGCCGCGGGGAGGCCAAATCCAAGCGCGCAGGCCAATGCTGCGGGGACCCCTGCAAGTCGGGGATCCAGTGACCCGGGTCAATCCAGACCCGTGTCGGTCAGGCGTTGTTGGACCCTGCGAGATCCTGCAGGGTCCTTCAGGATCCTGCACCCAAGCCCGGGTCAGTGCGACCCTGGCCCTGCAGGATCCTGCAAGATCAGGCGCTCTGGCTGACCCCCGTTTTTTCAATTGGTCGTCTCAAGGCCCCCGATGCAAGCCCGCACCCAATCACTCTGGCGAATGGGCACTGCTTTACGCGCAGACGACCGCGAAACGGAAGTCTCCCGCGAAAAGGCTGCCGGACCAGGCGGTCTGAGGCTCCCCGCCCCACCCTTTGGAACTCTTCTCTGGCCCCCTTTTGCCACAAGGACGAAGAAATGACTTCCAGCGAGAGGTCTGACAGGGATAAAAACAGAGCCCAGGGAGAGGGCAAATTGCCTGGCCATCGCGCTACCAATACGAATGCGGACAAAAAGGAACGGGGGAGACCGGCTGCCACGATCTGCGGGGGCTGCCCTGCCCGGGTCCGGGGGGAGCGCCGACGTGGGAGGACTTCACCGCCCACAGGGTGAGGCCATCCTCCCAGAGCGTGGAGTGGGCGACGGCGACGACGACGGCGACGGCGACGGCGACGGCGACGGCGTCGGCGACGGCGACGGCGACGGCGGCGGCGGCGGTGACAACGGAGGCGGCGGCGGCGGCGACAGCGCGGAGGCGGCCGCGGCGGCGGCGCGAGCGGCGGCGGGGCGATCGGCCGGCCCGCCGGCCGCCCGGGGAGAGCACGCCCTCGCGCCTCCGACGGAGGAGGGGGGGCGAAACGAGGAGGAGGACGAGGAGGAGCGACGCTCCTACGGAGGAGGAGGAGGAGCGAGGAGGAGCGAGGAGGAGAGGAGCGAGGAGGAGGAGGAGGATATGGAGGAGGAGGAGGAGGAGGAGGAGGAGGCAGAGGAGAAGGAGGAGGAGCGAGGCGGAGGCGGAGGCGGAGGAGCGAGGAGGGGGAGGAAGAGCGAGGGGGAGGGAGGAAAAAGAGGAGGAGGAGGAGGAGGAGAGAGGGGGGGAGGAGGAGCGAGGAGGCAGGGGCCCAGAATGGCGAGGTGGGGGCCGCCCCCGAACTTCCTTCGCCGTCCTGTCCTCTTACTGTTCCGACCGCTTCTTCCCCACATATGATATCTATTGCTGGCCGTGGCGCCAGACGTGTCGCGGGGGCGGGCCAGGCGTTGCGCTTGAAACTTCCTCGCTGGCTATGCTCCTGACGATTGAAAAATCCAGCTGTTACACGGACGGAGGGCGTTTCATTTTTCAAAAGGAGGCTCTCGCAGTGGCGCCGCGCACACTCGCCATTCGTTTGCAGACGTCAGTTGCGCAGATGAAGTGCGGTTCCCTTTCAGAATTGGATTGTCGGTTTCGCGCCTCGCGCGCTCGTCATATATTACGCTGCGACATAGAGACCCCGCACATCAACGCCGCATGCTAAAACACATGATGAACGAACGTCGACATGCGTAAGCACGGCACGGGAACGGAACAGCACGCCGACAAGGCGAAGCGCGCGCACACGCGAGACAGCAGGTCTGATTTCTGCACTCGAGCGCACAGCCAACGTACGCCACGGCACGCGGGCCGCAATTTTCTTTAGGGAAACAACGAACCACCTACAACTAAAACTCGGAGGTCCGCGCGGATTGCTCGGATCGGCGCTGGACCACCCCCCCTTGGCGCGCGGGGCGCCAGGCCATGGCCAGTAACCCCACGCGGCACGCGACCGCACTCAGGGGGCTGGCTCTCTGGCGCGCGGTTCGAGTCTCCCCCTCTCCCGCTCCGCGACCCCGCGAACCACGGCCCCTGCCGCCCCGGCCACGAGACCTCCCCCCACCCACAACAGCAGGCGGGGGCAGCAGCATCACAATCACTGGAGCGGCAGGGAACGCTGGACGAATATATAGCTCGCCCCCCCCCCACATGATCATACACATTCTCCCATCATCCCTCCAGTCATCATAACCCGTTCCTTCCTCCTGTTTTTCTTCATGATGGTTTGCTACGTTGCAAACCGCAATTCCGTCGATTGCAATCCAAACACTTCAGCGCGAAGCGACTTCAGTCTTTCGCGGCGCATTGCAATCCAATCTCACCATCTCATGTTTATGATGCCCCTCCTCCTCCTCCTCCTCAGCATCCTACTCCTTCTCAACCTCAAGCTCCCCCTCCCTCTCTTTCTCTTTCTCATCTTTCTTCTTTGAAGCTTTCTCCACCTTCTCCTCATAATTGTCCTCTCCTCCTCGTCCTCCTCTTCCTCCTCCTCCTCGATACCAAACGCCTTGTCCTCCTCGTCCTCCTCCTCATTTTCCTCCTCTACCGTCTCCCAATCCTCCTCCACATCCTCTTCCTCCTTATGTTTGTCGTCTTCCCCCTCCGCTTCAAAATCAAATGCATTGGCCTCAACTCTTCTCTTCCTCCTCCTCTTCCTTCTCCTTCCCCTCGTCCTCCTCATTCGATGAATCCTCATCCATTTCTTCCTCATGTTTGTCCTCATCATTCTTCTCCTCCTACCCCCTCTCACTTTCAAACTCCTTGTCCTCCTCTTCCTCCTCCTCCTCCTCCTTGTACTCTTCATCTTCCTTCTCTGGATCCTCCTCCATCTCCTCTTCGGCATGTTGTCCTCCTCCTATTCCGATTCCGCAAATTTAAACTCATTGTCCTCCTCCTGCTTCTCTTCCCCTCCTCCTTCTTTAAATTCTCCCCAAGCTCTCCCTCATGTTTGTCCCCCTCCATCAGAATCCTCATACTATTCTTCCTTCTCCTCCTTCTCTGAATCCTCATTCACCTCTTCCTCCTCCTCCTTCTCCTCCTCCTCCCAATGTTTGTCCTCCTGCTCATCGTCTCCTCCTCCTCCCCCTCCACCACCTCCTCCTCCACCTTCTCCTCCAAACCATAATTGCCCTACTCCTCAAAATTGAGCCCCTTGTTCTCCTCCTCCTCCGCGTCATCTGGTGAATGCCGAGCTCCAGTGGCACCAGCCATAGTTGAGCAACATCCTCCTCCATTTTCCACCGCCTCTTCCTAGCTGTGGAGCGGCGTTCACAACAAGTTTTGTGAATAATGATTCGTAGCGGAAGGTTGCTGGCAAGGTTTGTTGTGGAGTTGCATTCGCAATTAGATTGGAGGGTAACGCCCCGAGGTGGAGAGGAGGGGGCTGAGTGATCAGGAGCCGTAGCAGCAGGAGGAGTAGGAGGAGGAAGAAGAGGCGGGCGAGGAGCATGACGAAGGTGAGGAGCAACACCTTACTCACAAAACTAGGTGTGGAGCGGCGTCCACAGCTAGTTTTGCGAGTAATGTTTCGTAGCAGGAGGCTGCTCGCAAAACTGGTTGTGGAGCTGCGTTCGCAACTAGATTTGCGAGTGACGCCACGAAGCGGAGAGGTGGGGGTAGAGTGAAGAAACGAAGGAGGAGGAAGGGGGGAGGAGCAGGAGGAGTAGGAGGAGGAAGAAGAGGAGGGTGAGGAGCATGACGAAGGTGAGGAGCAACACCTTACTCACAAAACTAGGTGTGGAGCGGCGTTCACAGCTAGTTTTGCGAGTAATGTTTCGTAGCAGGAGGCTGCTCACAAAACTGGTTGTGGAGCTGCGTTCATAACTAGATTTGCGAGTGACGCCACGAAGCGGAGAGGTGGGGGTAGAGTGAAGAAACGAAGGAGGAGGAAGGGGGGAGGAGCAGGAGGAGTAGGAGGAGGAAGAAGAGGAGGGTGAGGAGCATGACGAAGGTGAGGAGCAACACCTTACTCACAAAACTAGGCGTGGAGCGGCGTTAGCATTTAGTTTTGCGAGTAATGTATCTTATCAAGAGGTTGCTCGCAAAACTGGTTGCGGAGCTGCGTTCGCAACTAGATTTGTGAGTGACGCCATGAAGCGGAGAGGTGGGGTTGAGTGAAGAAAAGAAGGAGGAGGAAGGATGGGGAGGAGCAGGAGGAGTAGGAGGAGGAAGAAGAGGAGGGCGAGGAGCATGACGAGGGTGAGGAGGAAGACATCACTCACAAAACTAGGTGTGGAGCGGCGTTCACAGCTAGTTTTGCGAGTAATGTTTCGTAGCAGGAGGCTGCTCGCAGAACTGATTGGGGAGCTGCGTTCACAACTAGATTTGTGAGTGACGCCACGAAGCGGAGAGGCGGGGGTAAAGTGAAGAAAAGAAGGAGGAGGGGGGAGGAGCAGGCAGGAGTAGGAGGAGGAAGAAGAGGAGGGTGAGGAGCATGACGAAGGTGAGGAGCAACACCTTACTCACAAAACTAGGTGTGGAGCGGCGTTCGCAGCTAGTTTTGCGAGTAATGTTTCGTAGCAGGAGGCTGCTCACAAAACTGGCTGTGGACTGCGTTCACAACTAGATTTGCGAGTGACGCCACGAAGCGGAGAGGTGGGGGTAAAGTGAAGAAACGAAGGAGGAGGGGGGGGAGGAGCAGGAGGAGTAGGAGGAGGAAGGAGAGGAGGGTGAGGAGCATGACGAAGGTGAGGAGCAACACCTTACTCACAAAACTAGGTGTGGAGCGGCGTTCACATTTAGTTTTGCGAGTAATGTCTCTTATCAAGAGGCTGCTCGCAAAACTGGTTGCGGAGCTGCGTTCGCAACTAGATTTGTGAGTGACGCCATGAAGCGGAGAGGTGGGGTTGAGTGAAGAAAAGAAGGAGGAGGAAGGATGGGGAGGAGCAGGAGGAGTAGGAGGAGGAAAAAGAGGAGGGCGAGGAGCATGACGAGGGTGAGGAGGAAAACATCACTCACAAAACTAGGTGTGGAGCGGCGTTCGCAGCTAGTTTTGCGAGTAATGTTTCGTAGCAGGGGGCTGCTTGCAGAACTGATTGGGGAGCTGCGTTCACAACTAGATTCGTGAGTGACGCCACGAAGCGGAGAGGTGGGGGTAAAGTGAAGAAAAGAAGGAGGAGGGGGGAGGATCAGCAGGAGTAGGAGGAGGAAGAAGAGGAGGGTGAAGAGCATGACGAAGGTGAGGAGCAACACCTTACTCACAAAACTAGGTGTGGAGCGGCGTTCACAGCTAGTTTTGCGAGTAATGTTTCGTAGCAGGAGGCTGCTCGCAAAACTGATTGGGGAGCTGCGTTCACAACTAGATTTGCGAGTGACGCCACGAAGCGGGGAGGTGGGGGTCAAGCGAAGAAACGAAGGAGGAGGGGGGAGGAGCAGGAGGAGTAGGAGGAGGAAGAAGAGGAGGGTGAGGAGCATGACGAAGGTGAGGAGCAACACCTTACTCACAAAACTAGGTGTGGAGCGGCGTTCACATTTAGATTTGCGAGTAATGTCTCTTATCAGGAGGCTGCTCGCAAAACTGGTTGCGGAGCTGCGTTCGCAACTAGATTTGCGAGTGACGCCATGAAGCGGAGAGGTGGGGTTGAGTGAAGAAAAGAAGGGGGAGGAAGGATGGGGAGGAGCAGGAGGAGTAGGAGGAGGAAGAAGAGGAGGGTGAGGAGCAGCCGACGGCCAACGCTGCCCTGTTGAAGCTACACGATTTGATTAGCATCCTCCTGCTCTTGAAAAAATGCCGTTTACCAGATTTTCCAGATTTCCAAGATCTTCCCAGAGATGGCCCTGGTGAAAAACGCTGTGTTTTCCTGATATTCCTGACCTTCCCAGGGATTACCCCTGAGAAAACGCTGCGTTTTCCTGATATTCCTGATATTCCTGACATTTCCAGAGACTACCCAGGCGCCGAGGCCTCCTGGGGCTGCCGAAACATTGCCCTGGTGGAAAACGCTGTGTTTTCCTGATATTCCTGACCTTCCCAGGGATTACCCCTGAGAAAACGCTGCGTGTTCCTGATATTCCTGATATTCCTTACATTTCTAGAGACTACCCTGCAGGCTCACGGTAGTCTCTGGAAATGTCAGGAATATCAGGAATATCAGGAAAACACAGCGTTTTCTCAGGGGTAGTCCCTGGGAAGGTCAGGAATATCAGGGAAACACAGCGTTTTTCACCAGGGCAATGTTTCGGCAGCCCCAGGAGGCCTCGGCGCCTGGGTAGTCTCTGGAAATGTCAGGGATATCAGGAAAATCAGGAGAACACAACGTTTTCTCAAGGGAAATCCCTGGGAAGGTCAGGAACATCAGGAAAACACAGCGTTTTTCACCAGGGCAATGTTTCGGCAGCCCCAGGAGGCCTCGGCGCCCGGGTAGTTTCTGGAAATGTCAGGAATATCAGGCATATCAGGAAAACACAGCGTTTTCTCAGGGGTAATCCCTGGGAAGGTGAGGAACATGAGGAAAACACAACGTTTTTCACCAGGGCAATGTTTCGGCAGCCCCAGGAGGCTTCGGGAAGCCCCAGGAAGCGTTTCGGAAGACTCGGGAAGGCCAGGAGGCCTCAGGAAGCCCCAGGAAGCCCCAGGCCCTCCACCCCCAGGGCGCGCGAGGAAGAGGAGTAGCAAAAAAAGAAATATGTATGATCATGTGGGGGGGCTACCATATATATATATATATATATATATATATATATATATACACATTGACCGAATTGCGCACGTTGTCTAGGATACTTTCCCTCACTAGTCCACGAGAAACGAACGCACGGAATCGATCCGAATTCTGGAAGGCATTCACGGCTCTCTGCTGCCCAGGAGTCTGGGCACATCGCGCTCCAGTGGGCCCTTGGGCGCCGCCCCCGGGAGGAATCGCCCCCACCTCCATATTGAGAGTACGCTCGAACACATCCGCGAAAATCCGACCCACCTCCATCTCCCTTTGGAACGAGAGCATGACAATCGCTGCCTGGGGCTCCCCTTCGACTTTCTTCAGGCTTTTGATACGGAGCATCCCGCGCGACCGTGCGAGCTCGTCCATGCCCGTGTTATTTACCTCGCTCCCCCAAAATCTACCTGAGCTCTGCTATCAGCTTGCGCTCCTGCTCCTCTCATGCTCTTGCTGCTGGACTGCGGGCAGCTCCGTAATCGACCGCGGCAACGAGAGTGTGCAGGTGAGGAGGTCCACGCGCGAGCATCTCTTCTCTGGCTGCCTTCTTGGCGTCCTCCTCCCCCTCCTTCATGCGCCCTTGGAAATCCTTCGGCTCGTCGTCGTACGACTTCGAGGCCTTGAGGCAAGCTGCTACGAGGCCACAACCTATGAGGAATCCGACTTTGATGGAAATACACGCTGCCATGGAGGCGATCTCTCGACTGCTGCTGACCAGGAACGGGCCATCGTACTTACTCGCATCCGGGGTTCTTTTGCAGCCTGGGCGGCCGCCAGCTTGGGCTTCTCGCCGTCCGCTCGAACCTTGTCGGCTGTGGTCCCCGCCCCGTCTGAGCCCTGGCCCTCCTCCTTCCGTTTCGGCGCGTTGGACCACGAAGGGAAGGTCAACTCTTCCATCAGCACTGAGGGGGATGCGCACAAGCGTGGGGACGAACGGGGCGATCACGACGGGTAGGTAGTTGCTGAGATTATCAAACTGGTCAGAAACACTCAAGCCTTGATATGCGCAGAACGGACACGTAAATGAGGTCGGGATATCAGCAGCCGCTTTCGTAGTAAATGGTTCCCGAGTCATACAGTGGCCACGAGAAATAGACCCTGGAGGTGCCGTCCCGCATTATATGTACTTGCAAACGCCGGTCGGTAATGTATACATAGGCTGCTGACCGAAAGTGTATGTGCAAAGTGTTTGACATTGAGCTGGGCGAAGATGATGCATGTAGTCCTTTCTGTTAGAGAAATCAGCTTTGCATATATTGCCTTCGACCTCAAGCTCGGCACACGAACGCAGGGTCGACAGCGTGCTCAGCGCCCTCATCCGGAGCCAGTCCCAGAGACGTCTCGGCGCTGTGACATGTCGGCGCAGGATGAGGGATCGCCACCGAAAGCTCGCGTGCTCAGAGGACCGAGCAATCATACAGCACGAAACTTTCGGCCCACTCTCTACCCCCAAGGAATCGAAGGTCACGGTGCAAGTCTTCCAGCAACTCTTCAGCAATGAAACTAGACGCCCATGCTACATTACGGTGCACGTGTTTGACGTAAGGAGAGGAAAACGCAGACGGCTGGCCACTCACCAACTGAGGTCGATTGGCGTCCGCAGGCATCTCCCCAGGCAGGCTGCACAGCACCTGACCATTGTTTGCGGGGTCCTTCGCCTTTGATACATGCCTACACGGCGGACCGCCATCTCGACCTCACTCGGTGCCACCTTCCAGTAGTCTAGGACATGTTTTTTGCACATGCTCCTCACCTTCTCCTCCCCGTCCACCACCTCCTTCTCCGATGCCTTGCCCCTCATTGCTATCCTTCCCGTAACTGCTTGACCGCAATCAAGCCGATAGAAGGCCACCTTAGACAGCGCAAAATATTCCAAGCCACTCAAGATAACAGTCTGAGAGAAACCCAAAAATAACACCCCTCTTCCGCTTGTACGGTAGGGGCAACGACCAGGCACCACCCAGACTGTGAAACGCGTTCCTGGCGGCGAACAGGCGCTTCCCTATCTTGTGAGCGGCGGACTCTCGTTGTACCGAGTACGGGCCTAAATGCCGAGCGTCATCCTTGGGAGTGCCTTCCAGGACTCGAGTATTGTCCCGAAGCATCTTCTTACATGTGTGGGGCAAACTCGAAAAATGAAAGGGCATTTGTTGTCTTCATGTTCTGGCCGACACCGAAGGGGGAAAACTTTTCATGCAAGATCTCGCCCGATAATATGATCGCTCGGAGGAGGAGGGGAAGCAGGAGCGAGGCGGAGGAGCGAGGCGGAGGAGGAGGAGGAGGAGGAGGACGGGTCGCTTAAGCCCTTCGGAGAAACCCTCTATCCAAACTGGTGGTGTTGAGCTCCTCCTCCTACTCCTCCTCCTCCTCGCCCTCCGCCCCTCCAGGCCGCTCCTCCTGTCGTCCCCCTTTTGATCTGGTGGACACGCGGGAGACGCTGAATCATGGTCGGTGTCGGCCCAGCCACCGCGCGCTGGGACCGCTGGCGCTTGCTTCTGGTGAGCTTGGCGCTGTCGTGTGGGTGTCGCAGTGCACTCGTTGGCACCAGGGGCCAGGTGCACGTCCTGTCTGGATGGACTCGGCGCTTCTGCGCTCCAAGATTCGAGAACTGGCGGACGTCTCAGTGCGAGGATGAGAGACGTAGCCCTAGTCCTTGGTCTGTGGGTCGTGTCCCAGGTTCGCGCTGCTTAGATCTGGTTTGTAATGTTATACTTTGCCGCGGCACCATCAACAACGAATCAATGCGCACATCGACGTCACCACGCTCGTCTACTGACGTGCATGCCTTTTGAATACCTGCTCGTCCGTACACCGTACAGCTGACCTTTTCTATAGCCCCTCGCATAGCTGGGCCCTTTAGCTCTCGATTCGACAGTTTGCCTCGAGGCACGGACCATCGTTGACTCCTGTATCTCTCTGCGGCGCGGCTGGGCAACATTTCACAAAATGCGCTCTTGTGAAGCATAGGCCGCGACGGCTCGAACAGGCCTTGCGGAGCAAATAGCTTCAACAGCGGATTCTTGTGAACTATGAACTACACCACCCATGTATCAGCATCGTGCCAATAGGGGGCACTTCGTCCCACCTGCTCAGCCCTGTTTGGTTTCGCAACCCAGGTGATCAGTTCAGGGCGATCGCCCTGAGCAAATTACAACTTCCCCATGTGATTCGATGCGTCTCCTCAGGCCTAGAGGACAGGTAGCCCCTGTTTATTCTCGTTCAACGCATTCAAAAATTCAGAAACCAGTTCTTAATACACGGATGCAGGGCGGCTCCTTTTCAAAGTAGGTCTCACGCTTCCCGAAGCCCCTCAGTGTGAAACGGTTGCGCGGATGGGTGGGGCTCTCGCTTGAGATTTCGTCACAAGTGCTGTCTTCTCTGTTCCAAAGCTCCCTCCTTGCCCTGCTCGGGGGGAGGGGGGGGCTTACCCCTTCCCCTCCCCGATCCCCTGGGATTGGAAGGGGCGCCCCGCGAGGTGTCAGAGGGTGCTCTTTGGTGAAAGATGGCTCCAAAAGAGCCTTAGAGAGCCCAAGACGGCTTACAAGATGCTTCAACATGGTTCCAGATAGCCTCCGGCATGCCCCCAAGACGCCTCAATGCAGCCTCAAGGCGGCTCCAACTGCCCTTCGGGCGTCCCAAGGCACCCCCCAAGAGGCAACAATGTTTCGAACACCTGGGGGACATCGATGCGTTGTGCCTTCTACCGTCCTCGCTTCCGATGGGTTTCTGAGGCTTCAGGGTGGCCCTAAGCCGGCCCACGAGAGCTCAAGAGGGGCCCAAGAGGGCACCAAGAGCGCCCCAAGACGACATTGTTGCGCCTCCTTCTGAGCCATGGGGCCCAAGGTCGCCCCAAGAGGCCTCCAAGACTCACACGTTGCAAGGTCTGTGCAGGGTGTTTGCACGGCCCACTCTCCTCAAAAAACCACGCAAAAAGACCGTGCAAAGAGGGGGCACCTCCTTTGCTGGTTATGGAGAAAGATGTGGGTACGAAATTCAGGTTCCCCCCCCTCGACAACTCGAAGCTCCTCCTGCGTTCCTCCTCCTACTCCTCCTCCGCTTCCTCCCCCTACCCCTAACCCCAAGATGGCCCCAGGAGGGCTTCGAGTTAGAAGGCTCGTGAGACAACTCGCGGAGACATCAACGAAGCACTGCCGTGGTAGAGGGGCATATGTGAAATCACTAGACACATATTCCCGCTGCTTACTGCGTCACCTCCGACCTGCTTCCACATCGGCTGTGCAAACCGTGCTTCAACGCGTCCCTGATTAAGCAACTCCCCTGGCAAGTGTTGCTGCATGGGCTGGTGGGGGTACGCGACAACGTCAAGAATGGAATGGCAAGATTCGGGGAGTCATGCAACGCTTGCATGGATGGAGTGCAGATCCTTTCAAATGGGGTCATCGCTGGAGTCTTACTTGTTTGTCGTTGGCAGCACTGGGTTTAGTGGGACCTGGTTTAATGGTGTGCACTGGGGGACGCCTCACCCGCCCCGTTCCACTAACCGAAGCTACTACAGACCTGGCTTAGTGATTTTGGTCAATAAGAGGCTCCGGGGCCCTATCACTAACCGGGCCTCCTTACCTGTGGCCCTTGCTGTACCCGACTTTGGACTTGATGATCATGCACCTTTTCACTTCTTACAGCTCGAAGGGTTGAGGGTGGATCCTTCACAGAACGGGGTCTCGCGCGAATGGCAACCCGACGGGACGCCCGCTCGTCCATGAGGGGGGGCACCCCCTGCAGCGGAACGGACAATCTCATAGGGAGGACCGAGGCGGGGACTGGGGACGGGATGGTGCCCTTAAGCATCGCTAGTGCTTGAGCAGGGACCGACGGTCCCGGCATTCCTCTAGGCCTACCACAACATGCTCTAAACACCCACAAATTTTGTTTAAACAACAACAATGTTTTTTTTGAACAGAAGCCCGATATGTTAAAACGAAACAGAATCGTCCAGAAATGCTCTTAGAACATTTCGTGCAGACCACAACAGGCAAGCCAGGACGCTTCGCCACTGCTTGAAATGCACCCTGGGTTTACGATGGTCCTCCCCCCCGCCTCGCCCCCCTCGCGGAGATAGAGGCCTCGGAGTAGATGGAGTCGGCGGATCGCGCCGCATCGCCGATGCATCTGCGATGCATCGGCGATGCATCGCAGATACACCGACGATGCATGGGCGACGTCGTCGGTGCATCGGCGATAAGGGCGTGGAGGAAATCGGGCTCCACATCGAGCCGCATCGGCGATGCATTGGCGGTGCGGCGCGATCAGCCGACCCCATCCACTCCGACCCCATCAAGGAGGCCTAGACTACTGCATCCTGGGTTTACGATGGTCCTCCCCCACTTGCCTCGCCCCCCTCGCGGGAGAGGAGGGGTGTGCGGCGGGGATGTATCCATATCCACCGCCTGGGAACCGACGTCCTGGTGCCCTAGCGGGCGGTGGATATGGATATATTTCGGCCCCCGCCCGAATATGTCCACATCCACTGCCTGCCGAGGCTCCGAAAACTGACCCTCCAGGCGGTGGCCATGTAGAACTTCCCGCCCCGGAAGGGGGGACGAGGAGAAGAACGGGGCGGGCGAGGGCCTGGCCCTCCCGCGCCTCCCCCTCCTCCGGGGATCTACTGGCCCGGGCCAATCCAGGCCCAACTCAGCCAGGCAATGCAGGATCCTGCGAGATCCTGCAATGAGGCGAGAGCACGATTCCCGAAAGAATTTCGACCACTCGCAAGGGTGACCCTGGGCAAAGAGTGACCTTCGGTGCGCGTCTTTAAAAGGCCGCGGGGAGGCCAAATCCAAGCGCGCAGGCCAATGCTGCGGGGACCCCTGCAAGTCGGGGATCTAATGACCCGGGTCAATCCAGACCCGTGTCGGACAGGCGTTGCAGGATCCTGCGAGATCCTGCAGGGTCCTGCAGGATCCTGCGACCAAGCCCAGGTCAATGCGACTCCGGCCCTGGAGGATCCTGCAAGCTCCGGCGCTCTGGCTGACCCCCCCCGTTTGCATGGGCCCCGTCTCTTGAGCCCCGACTCATCTTCTTCCCTCTGCCCCGGCTCCTCCCTTCGACTCCCCACCTTTTCTGCCCACTCTTCCGCTTCTCGCAGCCGGGCTCCCTGCGGCGCGCAGCCGCCCAAAAAATCTGCAATCAGAGCACTGCTGTGCGGCAAGGTCTTTCGGCGGCCAAGCACGAGAGGAGCAGAGAGGCCGGGTGGAGGAGGAGTGGGGGCGAGAGGGGCTACTGGCGAGAGGGGGGGGGTACAACAGGAGTTCTTGTCACTCAAGGGCAGGAGGAACGCCGCTCCACGCCGACGGTCCCAAGGCCACCCGCCTCTGGAGCTGGAGGCTCGAGGCTTCTGGTGGCTCTGGAGCGCCTGGAAATGCTCGAGGACGGGAAACGGCTTGCCGTCAGGCACAGTATAGGAGCAGCGGAGGGGAGGAGGAGGAGGCGGGGGGTGAAGGAATGGAGGAGACAGGAGGACCGGGTGGGGTGATGGCAGGTGGAACGAAAATGAGGTGAGAAGGATGCGTGAAGGAAGGGGCTGAGGGGAGGAGAGAAGAACACGGACAAGGGAGGATGCAGGACGGCTGGGACAGATGGGAGGAAGGAGAAGGAGAAGAGGGAGATGGGTGAGGAATGTGAAGTAACAAACCATCCACGCATCGGGCCGACAACTCCTGGCGGCGACGACGGCAACGACCACGGCGACGGTGGCGACGACGACGACGACGACGACGGCGACATCTGCGGCGATGTCGTCAACGGCGACGGCGATGAAATTGCCATTTCCGGGTGCTTGAACCAAGCGTGAGGAACCAAACGTGAGCCCAGATCCAGGCCAGATCCGAGCCGAAAGCTTTCTGAGTGGCAGACATGGTGCTGCAAGCGTACGAATGTTGTAAAGTTTGCTCGACGGTTCCGCCAGATATTGAACACCGCACGCGTGCGATGAGTGGACATGGGCAGTGCGCGCGCCAAAACAATGTTGCGGTCAATAGGTAGACGGTCAATTTGGAAGGCCGCTTGTTTCAACCATTCCCATTCTAGGCGGATCAAATCCGGTGCGGCACAGATGGGTTGTATCCCAGTGTCAGAAAGGAGGGACCCTAGCACAGGCGAGCGTAAAGGAAAGCCTGTAGCCAGTTCGCCTGGGAACTCACACATCTCGACTTTGACACGTGGCGCTGTTGAGCAAAAATGCTGCACCCGAGAAATGACGTCCCTCCGCGATCTGGCGGAATACCCGATGGCACGTTGCACCGCGCTCTTATGATCTCCTCTTCACCCCCACGTGAAGTCTGTTGGTAACACTTGCCAGAACATGACCTGTTCACAAAGACCTGCAGGGTGACGCTCGTATGACGCATGAGATTGCCCCAACTGCCGCATCTAATCTCATCCGCTCGAGGGCACGCACATACTCGAAGATAGGCTGTTCATACGATCGCAGCAGAACGTCGACGCTGGGCTCGAATGCTCCCAGCAGTGCTTGCGCCTGGGGGTTCGCACTCGCGTTGGCGAGTAGCCGCGTGGGTCTGCCGAAGGCCCGGCGGGCCGCCGCGGGCGTCTCGTGAGCGCCCCGTGCGCTCGCTGGCTGGCGCCCGCCGAGGTTTCGCCTCTGATGGGGCGGCCGTGGGCGCCCGGCGGGGGCCCCCGTGCGCTGGCTGGGCCTGCCGAGGCGTCGCCTCTCGCAGGCACCTCGCGGGCGCCGCGTGCTGGTTGCGCCTCACGGCTCGACGCCGCACGGCTTGCGCCACGGAAAGTTCCCCACGCTGCTTCTTTGACCACGCAGCTTGCGACACACGCAAAGCTTGCACCAAATTGCGTACACAGCATAGCTTACACCACAATGCCTTCACCATCAACAGATATATATATATATATAGTTATATATGTGTGTATACACATATACGTATATATACTTATGTATTTGTAGATCTAAATGTGTATATGTTGCACCACATAGCTTGAAACGCGCATAGCTTGCACTGGATAGCGTGCACAACATTGGGTGCAAGAGCTCACTCATTGGGCTCCACGCTGGCAAAAACATGTCCGCCACTGGTGTTCAAAGATCCCTGTCAGGGGTCCAGGCCATGACCCTCCTGCCCGTCTGCCCCCCCCCCCCCGCGCAACTTCCCCTCTTCCTCTTGCCTCGTCCTTTCCGACGAGCTGGGGCCGCCCACACGGGGTCAGAGCAGATTTAGGTCGGGCCTGTCCTTCTACAGATTTTCGACGAAAATTGAAAAACATACTCCAATGATACCGGAGAAAAAACCCAATCATAATATTTTTAGGGCTGTAGGGCTATGGGGCTATACGGTTATAGGACCATAGGACTATAGGGCTATAGGACTATAGGGCTATAGGGCTATAGGAACATAGGGCTATAGGGCTACGAGGCAAGAAGGCTATAGGGCTGTAGGCCCATAAAGGCTATAGGGTGATAGGGCTATAGGGCGATTGGGCTATAGGGCATAAGGACTATAGGGCTATTAGGGCTATAGGGCTATAGGGCTACATGGTTATAGGTCTATAGGTCTATAGGGATATAGGGCTATAGGGCTATAGAGCTATAGGGCTATAGGGCGATAGAGCACCCGGGCACCCCGGGGCACCCGGGCACCCCGGGGCAGCTCCAGGCACCCCTGGGCACCTCCGGGCACCCCCGGGCCCCTGGGCACCCGGGCCCCCCCGGGCCCCCGGGCCCCCGGGCGTGCTGCGAAAATCGGCGGCAAACCTAACCTAACCATATGAATCCGCTAGGACCCCTACAGAGGCAAGCTCTGATTGGGGAAAAATGCTCCCAAAAATCAAGTCGTCGTCGACAGAGTATTTTTGACTATGTTTGAATGTTCCCCCTGTGGAGGGACAGGCCCGACTTACGAGTAGATGGGGTCGGAAGACCGTGCGGTATCGCAGATGCATCCGCAGTGCATCAGCGACACCTGGACGGAGAAACCCAAGCTCCGAATCGAGCCACATCGCCGACGCGTCACCGATGCGTCGGCGATGCCGCCGCACACCCAGACCCCAATCTCGACGGAGCCCATCTGGACGGCCTGGAATGCTTCACTTCTCCACTGCGCCCCTCTCCCCTCCTCCCGTCTCCTCCCTCTCCCCTCGCTCTCCTCGCTCCTCGCGCGCCACTCCTCCAACGAGGTTCGGGTGGGAGCAAGTATCCCGCGTGCAGCCGAACGCAGCCCACAAGACTGCGAAGCCGGACACAAGGGGGACGATGACGAGCTGCAGGCCACCACGGGTACTGGGCTAAGAGAAACACAGAGGAATACGCGCAGGAATCAAATGTGAAATGCGCCAGGTGAGAGGCTGAGTGAGCAATAGAGCGCAACGCGGGACGATATGCAAGCAAACGTGACGTTCTGCGCAATCCGCTTGAGACCGAGGACGAAGGCATGGGGAAAACAACGCAATACGGCGGGATTGTCCTTCATCGCTGTGAAAAGAGTTCCGGTGCTGAGGTCGTAGTCCATGCTGGAAACTTTGCTGCCTGCTGCCAGCAACCCACCGTCCTACGGCTGCAGCTGCCCACCTCATCCATCCGACTTCGAGGCACAGGAAGAAAGAACGGCAAAGTGGTAGGGGGAAGCCTAGGATCATAATGGTGGTGGTGGCAGCACTACCCGTCGGTCGAAACAAGTGGGTAGAAGCATGAAGTAAGGCGGTGAAAATAGATTGAGCTTCCGCCAGCCCCCTGAAAGGAAGAGGGGAAAACACTCCATCATTGAAGTAGGAAGGCGCCTAAAGTAGATTGGGATCCGGGCATCCAAAAATACCTACTTTCAACGACCTACCTACACTTTCGGTGCTCCGCGCAGATTTTATGGGTCGGCGTGGGCCCCTCCCCTCCCCCCACCCCTTCCATAGGGAGCAAAACATCCACCCTCATAGTAAGCACCCCGACAGGCAAAGCCATTCAGTAAACGCACCCAAGGAAGGAATCGAACAAGGCAGGGCTGCCTAGTAGACGCCAACTATCGGGGCCGGAGTGGTTTTTGGTCCCTTGACTCCATGGCGCGCAGAGCGCGCTGGGGGCGACGCCAGAGGCGCCGCAGGGGGTATCCAGCGCCGATCCAAGGAATCACCTCGGCCTTACTGAAGTGTATAGTCCCGTCGCGTTTCTGACCAACATCCGACGTAGTGTTTTGTTTCAAGTCTGGGCCTCTTCCCGGGGACGGACGTTTCATCCTGACCTGATCCTGACGGCCCCGGGGCCCGGTTGGGGCCCCCAAGGCCCGAGAGTGTCCAAACCCATCCGCCGTGACTATCGGGCATGTCCCCCTGCATGCGGATTTTGGACGAGAAATCAAGAGTATTCAAAACATCCTCCAAAATTGTGAATATATCACAAACAAATCGTCCCCATAGTATAAACTATTTTTGAATAATCCCCCTGTTGAGGGATGCGCACGACTTAAGACTATCTCACGACACGAGGATAGCAGGGGACCTCTTGAAGTTTCTGCTCTCGTCCTTTTGCGAGAGCCCCCCAGGGGCATTTCAATCACACAATGAGGCTGCAGATCGTCCCTCCCACGACCCCCCGCGCCTAATACCGCGTCGGCGCCGTCAGGGATAGTGGCCACCTGCTGTATGGGCAAGATGGACGCATCCCAGACGACCACGCGGCCGTTGGCGAGTCCGCCTGGTCCCTCTTCAGGGGCCACTGTAGATCTTGCCATCGCTCGGACGCCCCTTCCCCGTGCACTTCTCGATCTCGTGCGCATGCTTTTTCGGAGGGTGGTCCACTATGCTCCTCGAGGGACCTCGCCGAGAAAAACTGCACACGCGTCGCCATCGCTCAGACGCCCCTTCCCCGTGCACTTCTCGAGCGCCCACTTTTTCGCAGGGTGGTCCAATATGACGAACCAACAACTCACACCCATACCCACAGGGGGGTCGGAGAGAGCTATGGGTGCGTGTTGTCGGATGGGGGTCCCCGCTCGAACGTGAGCGTTCCCCAGGGTCTGACAACCAGCACCCATACCCGTAGCCAGTCCTCCTCCCAACGACCCCCCTATGGG
>CAUYUJ010018060.1:301531-336531 GCA_963575745.1 Prorocentrum cordatum
CCAAGACCGCCCAAGAGCCCCCAAGACGGCCCCAAGACGGGCCAAGAAGGCCCCAAGGCGGCCCAAGAGCGCCCCGAGGCAGCCCAAGATGGCCTCAAGATGGCCCGAAAAGCCGCCCAACAGGGGGAACGCAAATCGACAATCACAGCTTTTCGCTTCAAGAGGCCCCCAGGAGGCCCCAAGAATCCCCCAAAGAGCCTGAAGAGGCAAAAGTGGCCCCAAGCGGCCTCAAAACAGCTCCTCAGCGGCCTCCAAACTGCCTCCCAAGAGCTCCTTGCACGCCTCTTAGGCCCCCTCCGATTCTTGCGCGCAACATGTTAGGATGCCCCACTTGAAAAACAAATAATTCCAGTGATCCTCTTTTTGTTCAAGTTCATCCCGAGCCCCAGCAAGACTTCGGGGTCACATTGCAAAGGTTTGTTGGGAATGTTGTTGAACTCTCTGACGCTGTCTTGACACTGTCTTGGGTCGTCGTCGTGTCCTCTTGGCTGCCCCTGAAACCACCGTAGAGATCGAGATCCCATGAGTTCACCTGTCCAGCCTAGCTAGAACGTCAGCGCGCGCGCCACCCAGACAGAGACAGAAGAGGGGACCTCCCAAAGCCTTCCGAGCGTTTTGCCCCAATGTGGCCCCCAGGTTCTCCCAGAGGTTCTCGAGGCGCCCCCAGATGCCTGCGGAGGCTTCCGGGAGGCTCCCAGGAGGCACCAGGAGATTCCCAAGAGGCCCCGAAAGACTCCCATGTTGCCGCCAAAAGAACAGCAGAGGCGTCCCAACAGCCCACGGCCTGTATCCAGGAAACGTCTGACCCACGGCCCAGGCATGGCAACTTAAAAAAAAGGGAATTCCAAGAGTTTTTTTTTTCGGACGACCCCCTGCTTATTTTTGCACAACAGACCATTAATACGGCCTTGTCACCACCGAGGGAAGATCCCAGGAAGCCTTCGAGGACCCCAAATCATCGAACACCCACAAGGAAATGTATGTGTCTGTGGTTTCCGCATTTCCCCTTCGGCTTGCGCAGGGATTCCATGAAGGTCGTCAGATGCACAAGGCACTTCAACAATTGATATTCCGTGCGTTAGCCTGTCGAGCCTAGCTAGGACTCGAGCGCTCGCGAAGCGCGCGCCAGCGCTCTAATACTTATACATATATATATATAATATGTATGTGCGTATACAATATGTCAACATACGTTTGTGTATATATATATAAATATGTGTATATGATGGTATATGCATATATATATGTATATATATATATATATATGATACTGGAGAAAAACACCCAATCCGATTTTTGTTAGGGCTATAGGGCTATAATGATATTGGGCTATAGGGCTATAGGGTTATAGGGCTATCGGGCTATAGGGCTATCGGGCTATAGGGCTATAGGGCTGTAGGACTGTGACCTATAGGGCCATAGGGCTATAGGGCTATGGGGCTATAGAGCTATATGGGCTATGGGGCTATAGGGCTATAGGGATATAAGGCTATTAGGGCTACAGGGATGTAAGGCTATAGAGCTACAGGGCTATAGGGCTATACGGCTATAAGGCTATAGGGCTTTAGGGCTACTGGGCTATTGGGCACCCCCGGGCACCCCCGGGCACCCGGGCACCCCCGGGCCCCCGGGCCCCTGGGCACCCGGGCCCGGCCACCGAAATCGGCCACCCGGGTACCCCCGGGCACCCGGGCACCCGGCCCCGGCCACCGAAATCGGCCGCCGACCTCACCTCAGCTTTATATCCGCTAGGACCCCTACAGAAGCAAGCTCTGATTGAGGAATCTGTGGGAATTTCTCGCTTCCTTCCGTTCAATAAAGTTTTCTCTTGGAGTGTTCCCGGGTCGCCCGGCTGGTGCCAGGGGGGAATGTGGCGGTAAGAGCGAATGCCGCCGATGGGCCCGCGCGTCGAGACATTGGCAACATGCTGAGGTGATTCGATCCTTTCCGCATGAGACATCCTCACACATCAGCCTTCCGAGACGACCAGATTTGACATGGTCTGGCCCGTTTCGCTTGAGTTTCGCCAGCCTGGGCTCCCAGACGCTACGCGAGAGGTGGTCTGGTCCAGATCGCCTGAAACATCATCAAACCATTTGGGCTCGGGGATACGGTAACCTGAGGTTGCTTCGTCCTCTTCGCTTGAGACATCATCGCTGCGCTAGGTTTCAAGGTGCCGCCCGCGAAGTGATCCTGTCTGTTTCGCCTGGGATGTCCCAGCAATTATGGGCAAAGAGCTGCCGCGTGCGAAGGGGTCCAGCCAGTTTCGCATAAGACGTCCCCGCAGGTCCGAGCAACCGCTGAGGAGTGCGAGGCGAAGGGGGAGGGGGAGGAGGGGGAGGAACGATCATGCTCATGCTCGTAATGCTGTCTGTCATACAAATGCTCTTGTTGTCAATGCTCTCGGGACACGTCTCGTCGCCAGGGCTGGACGAGGCTCGATCGTGCCTGGTGATGCCCGCTGGTGCTCTGCCGACGAAGGGCGTGATGGGCCCGTTCGCGCCCAGATTGTGAGGATGTCTCGAACGGCCCGCTAGTTTTACGGGGTGGAGGTGTGTTTCGGAGCTGTATGGTCCTCGCTGGCCACTTCGGTTGGCTTTTGGGGCTGTTTGGGCCCCATCCAGGGCTTGCCTTGGCTGGCGAGGGGGGCAGTGCACCTGAGTCCTGGTGACCAGATCGCCCAGGACAGATTCGGGCGACCCCGGCAACCCAGCCGGGTCCAATGGCATTACCGTGTCCATCGGTGCTTCCGCGTCGCAGAATCCCACCAGCCCTTTAGGGCGTCGGTGGTTTAACGAGTTTCCTCTTCCACCCCTCCTTCTTCCCCTTCGGGGAGGGGTTTACCCCTCCCCCTACCCCCTCCCCACTGACCTGGACAGGGGGGGCCGCGATCGGTCAGAGCGTCCAAGATCGACCCCTGGGAGGGCTAAAATTCGACACCCCTCACGAGGATCGTGGCTCCTGAGGGGGGGGCTGAACTTTAGGAACCCCCCTTCGTTGATCGATCTCCTCCAAGATGGCTCCGAGAGACGTCTTGGACCCCCTCTTGGGCCCTGCGCGCGGGCGGGCGGAGCGCCGCCAGCCCGCCCGCAAGGCCCAAGAGCCCACCAAAACGTTCGAATATACTTCCAAGACGCCACCAGGGAAGAGGAAGATGAGGAGGAAGAGGAGGAGGAGGAGCAGGAGGTGAGGGAGGAGGAGGAGAAGAGGAGGAGGAGAAGGCGGAGGAGGAGGAAGAGGGGGAGGAGAACAGCTGCCGATCATCGGCGCTCTTCGTTCGAGCGCCTGGTGTAGGATGGGCTGGTGGGGATACGCGAAGTGTCAAGAATTCAATATTTAACGCCTTCGCTGGCGTCGCCAGCGCGTCAACGCCACACGAACCTACCGTAGGAGCCCTAATCCGTTGGCAGCAGACCTCAGAGGCCCAACATATTCAAGATAAGAGGGTCTACTAAGCCGACGTACCAAACCAAACCACCAAGATTGTTCATCCCTCATGCAAAGGCGGGGACGTGATCCCACCAGCCTTCTGGGCGTAGGTGGTCTAGGGAGTTTCCTCTTCCGACCCTGTTCTTCCCCTTCGGGGAGGGGTTTACTCCTCCCACCTACCCCCTCCCCTGGACCTGGATGGGGCGAAGTGTCAGAGCGTCCAAAACGGCCTCGGCAAGGAAGCCCAAAATATTGGTTGTATTGCGGTGTTGACCTCATTTTGGCCTCTTGGGGGGGCAACCCTAATTTGAGCTCCCCTCCTAGATGGCCCCAAGAGGCGCCCAGGAGGCCCCAAGGTGGCCCCAAGATGGCCCTAAGAGGCCCCCGAGAGGCCCCCAGGAGGCCCCACAGAAGACCCCAAGCGGCCCCAAGAGGCCCCCCCGAGGCGCCCAAAACGCCCAAGAGCCCCCCCCAGGACCGCCAAGAGAGCCCCAAAACGTCATCCAAGAGACCTCTGGCCCGTTTGCTTGCCCTCCTCCTCCTGCTCGTCCTTCCTCCTACTCCTTCGCTTCCTCCTCCTCCTCCTCCTCCTCCTCCTCCTCATCACCATCCTCATCATCCTATTCATCCTCCTTCTCCCCACGCCTTCATCCATCCATCCAGCCTCATTCGTCTCCTCATCCTTCCTTCGCACGGTTCGGCCGTCCCCCTTTTTGCTCCCGCGCTTCCCTGATCACCTCAACTCGCCTGGACGTCGTTTCTGGACGGGCTGGTGGAATACTTTTTGGTCTGCGGGCTCGCGAAGCAAGTCGAAAGCCGTCCGAACACTAGCCGGGCCGCGACTAGGCAGCAAGAAAAGAGAGGGGCAAGCGAAGCGAGCGCGCGGGCAACCACTCAGAACAAGGAGGCTGGTGGAATCCGCGAACCGTCTAGAATTATATAGTCTTCGTCTTCATTGGATACTTAGGGTTAGGGGCTCTTTGATTCTCGATGATAGGGAAACCGAACTCGATACACCCGTACTTGTTCCACCCCTGCACGGAACTTTGCACAAGAAGACGGATCCTGGTGTGTACGGGATCCTGGTGTATCAGAGTGAGGGGGCCGAACGGTCATTCATTGTCCCTGGGTGCGTGGCTGAAGTGGCGATCCGTGGTGAGGATTCTGCTTGTTGCGTTGTTGTTGTTGTTGTTGTTGTTGCTGTTGTTTGTTGTCGTCGTCCCACCCGCGACCCACCTGCGACCCACCCCGCGACCCACCCCACGACCCACCCCGCGACCCACCCCGCGACCCACCCGCGACCCACCCGCGACCCACCCCGCGACCCACCCGCGACCCACCCTTGACCCACCCTTGACCCACCCTTGACCCACCCCGCGACCCACCCCGCGACCCACCCGCGACCCACTCGCGACCCACCCGCGACCCACCCGCGTCCCACCTCGCGACCCACCCGCGACCCAATAACGACCGACCCGCGACCCATCCGCGACCCACCCGCGACCCAACAACGACCCACCCGCGAACTACCCACATTGGTTTACGGAAAAGTTCGGTGCCTGCGGCGGGCTCGTTGTATAATTTGTGGTGAAGCTTTGGCGCCTGCGGCGGGCTTCTCCAGAGTCGCAAACTGCCGACGCCCCAGCGCCCCCTCATTCTTATCCGCATCTGCGGGGTGCTACGGTACATTTTTCGTTGCCTCCCTGGGAAACCAGGGAGAAAAGTATACACCACACCACCCCGAGGTCGTCCCTGACCCTCACTCACAGAGTCCTGGGATGGAAAGACCGCCCGCCACTGGTAATGCTGATGCTCCAGTTCCCGAAATGAGGGTCAGGGGCTCCTTTATTTTGAATAGGGCTTGGGGGTCAGGTCTGCAGAACACCCCAACGGACGTCAAGGGGCGCAACCAACCTGTTCGGTCATGCTGAAATTGATGCACCACACCTGGCGTCAAGCCAAAATTTTGGACACAAACGAACAGTTGGATATTGCACGTCTTCGTCGGCGTAACTGGCGAGGCGTTTGATCACCTTGACGTCGCTATTTCGGTGGCACTGCAAAGGAAGGCACTCTCTGACCCTCGGCCCTACTCAACTTTTATTCTCGATGATACACCGCCACCGCGACTGTGTTGATACTTGGCGGCGAGCGAGGGGGGAAACGAGAAGGGGAAGGCGCTCTCAAAAGGCGGCGGAACTCCTCAGAACCCCTCGCGCCTCCTGAGAAGTCTTTTTTCTGTCTTCGGGAGCCTTCGAAAACTCCTCAGAAGGCTGGGGGACTTCCGAGACTTCTGAGAAGGCCCGCCCCTTTTCACTCCCCCCCTCGCTCGCCGCCGAGAGGAGACCCTCGCTCGCCGCCGAGATGAGACCCTCCCTCGCTTCCCCCCTCGCTCCGGCCCCCGTGCGCGGCCGGTGACCCCGGCCGTGGGTTGGCGGCGGGGCTGCGGCAGCGGGCACGCCACGAGGACCAGGCTGCGCCAGCTCTGGTGGGCCTGTTTTCCACTGCCACCACCACAAGTGGGAGGGGGAGGGGGTTCCCCTCCTCCTCCTCCTCCTCTTCCTCCTCTTCTCCCTGCACCTCCTCCCGGTGGTGGTTGAAAGCAGGCCCATCAAACATGGGTCGCGCGTTTTTTCCTGATTTCGGCGGTGGTCATTCACCGTTCTGCGGCAACTCATGGGAGCCTCCCATACCATCGTGTTGGCTCCTGCGGATCGACGCTGATCGGCGCCAAATCGACGCTAATCGATGCCAAACCGACGCTCGCCGACGCTGAATTGGCACAATCTCATCGACGACCAAACGCTAATCGATGCGAGTGCACTCTAAAGCCAAAATGACGCAAGTACACAAAAAAATCCAACGATTTGCTGCCAAATTTACCGTGCTCGGGTCATGTGGAGGCCTCCCGAATGGGGTCTAAGTAGATGGGGTCGAGAGATCGCTCCGAATCGCCGATACATCGCCGATGCATCGGCGATGCATCGCCAACGTCGGCGATGCATCGGCGAAATCGGAAGGAGAAAACCTGGATCCCCATCGAGCCGCATCGTATAGGCATCCGCGTGCGGGTCATGCATCGACTCGGACCCCAGCTTGGAGGCCCAGATCATGGTCATCGTGCTCTCCCCTCGGGCCCGCCCCGCGAAGCGGCGGGCACGGCGCAGCCCTCGCGCATCCGGTGAAGAGCCGCTTCTGCTGCTGGCAGTAGTGCATCCGGGACGCGGGCGCGGGCGTCTGGACCTCTCGGACGAGGCCTAACCGACCCCCAGCAAAGCACCCCCTTCCATCTTGCCTCCAGCCGCACACTCACGACCTGGGGCGAGGCGGGGGGGGGGCGTCACGGAAGGGGATGGTTTGCTACGGGTCGATTAGGCAAGGCCGCCCCTGAACCTCGCACTGGATCAGCTGCCTCCGCGCGTCGTAGACCATGACGCCCTGGTGCAAGGAGGAGGAGGAGGAGGAGGAAGAAGAAGAAGAAGAGCAACTGCAAAGCTCGGGCGTTGGCAGGGCGGGGTTCCGTGGGACCTGGCTTAGCGATGCGTGCCAGAGGACGCTCTCCCGCCTCATTTCACCAGGCAGAACTGCCGCCACCCGAAGAAGCACCAACTGCGGCAGACCCGGCTTAGCGCTTCCAGTCCATGTTGGGGGCTTCGGGGCCCAATCAATAACCGGCTCCCCTTACCCAGGATCCAGGGTACCCCAGAAAGTCCATCGACTTTGGGCATGGAAGCGTCGCGCTCTCCATCGCAAAACCATCGAAACCCAAGAAACCCAGGGCACCCTGGAGGCAAGCAGGGTGCTTCTTTTTTTTTGTCGTGGCGCAGCAGTTGGGCGCCGCACCGTCCTGCGGGCCCCGGGGCGCTCACGATCCCTTGCACGCGGCGGAAGATTCGCGCCCTGGAGAGGCAAGTGGCGCCAAGGCAAGCAAAGTGCTTCTTGGCATGGGCCTCCCCTGCATCTACATCCGAGAGGGCCCCGTTGGTGAAGCCAAGGTGAAGAGGCAAAGTCGGGGAGCAGGGCAGGACGTCGGCCACAGTGGGGGGGGGGGCGGCAGGGGTGAGAGCACGGCCACCGTGCACCTTCGTGCTTTCCTCTATTCGTCCAGGGATCGCGGCCGTCCGGACCACAAGCAGCCGGCCGGCATCGAGGCGAGGGCACGTTTCCAGAATCGGAAATCCCAGGCCGGCCCCAGGACGGCCCAAGAAGCCGAAGCCTCCTCGACGTCCCCAGAGAGCTCCAAGAGGAACTCCACAGGGGGACCCAAAGAGGCCAACATCGCTCCAATTCCTTAGGAACACTTGCATGTTTAGCATCGCCACCTTTTGATGCACAGCGTCCAAAACGGCTCAAGAGGAAGATCGCTCCAGGACGGCTCAAGAGGCGCCCACGACGGCCCAAGAGAGCCCCAGAACGGCCCAAGAGGCGCCCAAGACGGCCCCAGACGAGCCCCAAGAGGAGAAACTCTAACTGACTTGACTTTCGGGCCCTCCACCCAAAGAGAACCCCCGCCAGCAGGTGCCCAACAGGCCCCCAGGAGCCTCCGAGAGGCCCCTGGGAAGCACAGAAACTGCCCCAAGAGGCCTCAAGAGGCAGACGGTCTCGCCCGTGGACGTCCGTTTTCCTCTGGGGGTCCTCCGCCTCCTCCTCCTCCTCCTCCTCCTCCTCCTCCTCATCCTCCTCCTCCTCCTCGGTCGGGGGAATGGCGCAAGCCACTTGCAGAAGTTGTGAGGGAAAACATCAGGCGAAACGGCTGGCAGACACGGCGATCTGGGGAGGCGGTCTCGGGCCCCCCATTCATTCCGTGCGAGTCTTCTGTGGTTTTTGTTGCCACCTCTCGTAGAGCCTTCTAGCGAAACGCTGTCAGGGAGCGACTCCAACTCTTCAACAGAGGTCAAAACATCTGCCCCCAGAATAACCACCCCGACACGCGAAGTCGTTTAGTAAACGCGCCCTGCAAAGGAATCGAACAGCCCCCTCCAGAAAACCGAAAGAAAACCGGGGGGGTCACTACCGGTTCGAACCTCCCCCCCCCACGCTCACCGCCAGCAAACGATTCCCGGGTCCCTACCAGCGTCCGCACCACATCCCCCACTGCTGTCCCCATGCACCACTCCCCGCTTTCTCCACGGCCCCAACCAATGCCCCACTGTCCGCAATGTCCCACTGTCCCCGCCGCTGTCCCGTTGAGCTGTCCCACTGTTCCCACCACTGTCCCCACTGTCCCCACCACTGTCCCCGGTGCACCTCTGTCCCATTGTCCCACCGCCGTCCTCGCCACCGCCCTCACCACTGTCCCCACCACCACTGTACCCTCCCTGTCCCACTGTTTCCACCACGTTCCCACTGTCCCACTCCACTGTCCCCACCACCACCGTCCCCACCACTGTCCCACTGTCCCCACTGTTCCCACCGTTGTCCCCGCTGTCCCCACCAGTGCCCCCACCAGTGTCTCACTGTCCCCACTTCCCCCACCATTGTCCCATCACGGTCCCACTCTCCCCACTTTCCCCACGGTCCCCACCACTGTCCCACTGTCCCCACTGTACCCACCACTGTCCCACTGTCCCCGCCGCTGTCCCACTGTGCTGTCACACTGTTCCCACTGTCCCCATCACTGTCCCACAGTTCCCAGTGTCCCCACCACTTTCCCCACTGTACTACTGTCCCACCACTGTCCTCACCACCGCCTTCACCACTGTCCTCACCACTACCGTCCCCATCACTGTCCCACTGTCCCCACAACTGTCCCGCTGTCCCCTCACCACTGTCCCCAACACCACCGTCCTCACCACTGTCCGCACCACTGTCCCACCGTCCCCGCACCACTGTCCCCACCACCACCGTTCCCACTGGTCCCCGCATCCCCACCATTGTCCAAGTGTCCCGAAGAGCGGGAATCGTTTGCCGGCGGCGAGGGGGGGGGGGGGGTCGAACCGGTAGTGACCCCCCTCGGTTTTCGAGGGGGGGGGCTCGAACCCGTTATTTGCCTGTCATCTCACAACACGTGCAACATCAGGTCAACTCTGAATGGAAGGATTCTTAAAGCAACTACATACCAACACAAATGCAATATATTCGGCATTATCTTGGTCTTGGGATGCTCCTTTGGTCTCGGACGGAGTATGCACAACTATTCGGGCACCCCTGGTCCACTTCGCCCTCGGCGTTTCGGCGTCTGGTTGGCCATCCTCCTCAGGACCTTCCACAACCAGCCACACGAGGCAGGCCGACGCTGTCACGAACGACATCCCTGTTTCCTCTGGGACTCCTTCGTGCACACCAAAGTTGCCAGAAGATGTCAAGCAAAGTTATTGGAACCTGCTGTTTTGGCCTTCAAAGAAGGGAGGGAGCAACTGCCACCGTTTTCGTGACACCGTAGGCACCTGGCGGACTGGCCGCAGGTGTCCCTTTTTTCCTTGAATGTCTGACCCCCCGCCCCCGTGACCAGAGCACTGACTGGAGCACAGGACGGCGGAGCCGACTTCACAGCAGGCATGCCGGAATCTCTCTGCAACACGCTCAAGCATGCTGGAATCTCTCCGACTGATGTGAAGAGGCTGCGCCGCCGAAGACGAATTCCTGGAGAGCTTCGGCTGATAACCCGTTATTTGCCTGTCCTATCACAACAAGTGCAACATCATGTCAACTCTGAATGGAAGGATTCTTAAAGCAACTACATGTCAACACAAGTGCAATATAATCGGCATTATCTTGGTCTTGAGATGTTCCTTTGGTCTCGGACTGAGTATGCCCAACTATTCGGGCACCCCTGGTCCACTTCGCCCTCAGCGTTTCGGCGTGTGGTTGGCCATCCTCTTCAGGACCTGCCACAACCAACCACACGGGGCAGGCCGACGCTGTCACGAACGACATCCCTGTTTCCTCTGGGACTCCTTCGTACACACCAAAGTTGCCAGAAGATGTCAAGCAAAGTTATTGGAACCTGCTGCTTTGGCCTTCGAAGAAGGGAGGGAACAACTGAACCGGCAGTGACCCCCCACCCTTTTCATGATGGGCTGGGGGGGAGTGTTCGAACCGGTAGTGACCCCCCCCGTTTTCGAGGGGGGCGTGGACGGGTTGGGAACCCCCAGTGACCCCCCCCGGTTTTCCGCCAGCAGCGGTAGAACACGCTCTTTCCAATATCGATCTCAATATCGATCGCACTGTCGATCTCACTCAACGGGACACCACGGGACACCACAGGACACCACGGGACACCGCGGGACACCGCGAGCCACCGGCAGACGGACGGAAGGACGGGGGAGAATCATTTGTCTTGACTTCGCCCTAGCAACGGCAGACACCACGGGACACCACGGGACACCGCGGGACACCGCGGGACACCGCGAGCCACCGCCAGACGGATGGACGGACGGGGGAGAATCATTTGTCTTGACCTCGCCCTAGCAACGGCGGACACCACGGGACTCCGCGGGACACCGCGAGCCACCGTCAGAGGCACGGACGGAGGGGGGAGAATCATGTGTCTTGACTTCGCCCTAGCAGCGGCGGGTTCATCCCTCTCGCGCGCCCACGCAGCTTGGCCTCGCCCGCACGCACGACACGAACGAAACTAAACGGTTTCCCAGTTTGGGGTCTCCGTTCCACTGTGATCTCACCCCCCAACGCGCGACGCTGAAGATGATCAGCAAGATAAGGGCCCCGAACCCGTTGGGAGGGACTTAAGTTAAGGTGGCCGGAAACATTAGGAAAAAGTGGGTCTGTTCTGCAGATGCATCGACACACACTGCCCAAATCTTGTATCCCGAATGAAAAGACAGATACCCGTAAGAGAGGCCACGTCTTCACTGTTATAGGGTTAGGGTTTGTTGTGTTACCCAATGAGAAAAGTCCACTTCCTCGAGCCCAACTTTGAGCCGCCGCATCTGCAGATCCTTCAGCGCGTCTGGTTCCAGAGGCTTTCAGGACTGTCCCAAGTTGTACCCTAACAGCAACACAACCCTTCAACGTCAACGAGCGTCCGAAAACCGACACCCAAAGGAACCGTGTTCTCTGCTTTGTTTCCAGGGGCCTCACTTCTCCGAGCCCATGTTGTGGGCCGTGGAGGAGGCATGTCTGACTGGAACTTCATCCACTAAACCGCATGGGGCGGCATGCTCGACTGACACGATGTTGACTCAACATGATTGCTGGTCCTCCACCGCTTCCCTCCTCCTCCCCCATCCTCCTCCGTCCTCCTCCTCCTCCTCGTCCGACTGGACCCTGTATAAGGCCTGGACGGTTTAATCGTTTTTTGATAACCGCTGTTCTCAGTTTTTAGCACATTTTCCAAAGAAATCAAAGAAGTCAATTCAAACCACCAGAAACATACAAGTTGATAAAAGCTACAAGCAAGGTTTCGCCTGAGACATTTGTCAAAAAGTCATGGTGGAAGGCTGCTTCCTAACGATGTCTCAAGCGAAACCTTGATTATTGGAGAATCCTTTGGATTTTCATTTCTTCGGGAATCCGACGGCCCGAGAATGTCTCAAGCGAAACCTTGATTTTCAATAAGGTTAAAGTCAAAAACCAAGGTTTCGCTGAGACATCTGTCAAAAAGTGATGGTGGAAGTTTACTTTTCTGAGGATGTCTCAAGCGAAACCTTGACTATTGGAGAATCCTTTGGATTTTCATTTTTGGGTAAATCCGACGGAAATTCCGGCGAAAAAAAAAAAATCGGGTGGATTTTCAAAAAAACAGAGTTTCGCTTGAGACACCCTCCAAACTTTCACTTTTCCCCTATTGATCTTTTCTGAGGATGTCTCAAGCGAAACCTTGATTATTGGAGAATCCTTTGGATTTTCATTTTTGGGGAAATCCGACGGCCCGAGAAAGTCCGGCGAACAAAAAAAAAAATCCGGTGGATTTTCAAAAAATCAGGGTTTCGCTTGAGACACCCTCCAAACTTTCACTTTTCCCCTATTGGTTTTTGCCCGATGTCTCAAGCGAAACCTTGATTTTCAATAAGGTTAAAGTCAAAAACCAAGGTTTCGCCTGAGACAGCTGTCAAAAAGTGATGGTGGAAGGCTACTTTTCTGAGGATGTCTCAAGCGAAACCTTGATTATTGGAGAATCCTTTGGATTTTCATGTTTGGGAAAATCCGACGGCCCGAGAAAGTCCGGCGAGAAAAAAAAAAAAAAAAATCCGGTGGATTCTCAAAAAATCAGGGTTTCGCTTGAGGCACCCTCCAACCTTTCACTTTTCCCCTATTGGTTTTTGCCCGATGTCTCAGGCAAAACCTTGATGTTTAGATTTAACCTTATTGAAAATCAAGGTTTCGCTTGAGACATCGGGCAAAAAACAATAGGGGGAAAGTGAAAGTTTGGAGGGTGTCTCAAGCGAAACCTTGTTTTTTTTGAAAATCCACCGGATTTTTTTTTTTTTTTTTTTTTGTTTTGTCGCCGGACTTTTTCGGGGCGTCTGATTCCCCCAGAAAATGACAATCCAAAGGATTCTCCAATAATTCAGGTTTCGCTTGAGACATCCTCAGAAAACCAGCTTTCCACCATCACTTGTTGCCCGATGTCTCAGGCGAAACCTTGGTTTTTCACTTTAACCTTATTGAAAATCAAGGTTTCGCTTGAGACATCGGGCAAAAAACAATAGGGGAAAAGTGAAATTTGGAGGGTGTCTCAAAGCGAAACCTTGGTTTTTTGAAAATCCACCGGATTTATATATTTTTTTTTCGCCGGACTTTCTCGGGCCGTCGGATTCCTCCAGAAAATGAAAATCCAAAGGATTCTCCAATAATCAAGGTTTCGCTTGAGACATCCTCAGAAAACCAGCTTTCCACCATCACTTTTTGACAGCTGTCTCAGGCGAAACCTTGGTTTTTGACTTTAACCTTATTGAAAATCAAGGTTTCGCTTGAGACATCGGGCAAAAAACAATAGGGGAAAAGTGAAAGTTTGGAGGGTGTCTCAATCGAAACCTTGATTTTTTGAAAATCCACCAGATTTTTTTGTTTTTTCGCCGGACTTTCTCGGGCCGTCGGATTTCCCCAAAAATGAAAATCCAAAGGATTCTCCAATAATCAAGGTTTCGCTTGAGACATCCTCAGATAATCAGGCGCATGCTGATGCCGATGATGAGGACCATGCTGATGAGTATGATGATGCTGCTGATGATGATTACGCTCATGTTGACGATGGTGATGATGATGCTGCTGATGGTGATCCTGAAGACGCTTATGATGATGATAGCAATGCCTATCATAATGACGGTGGTGATGATGGTGATGATGATGGTCGTGATGATGGTGATGGTGACGATGGTGATGATCATGATGATGATGAGGATGATGGTGATGATGATTGTGATGATGATGATGCTGCTGATGATGATCATGATGCAAATTATCATGATTATGATGATGATGCTAATGATAATGGCGCTGGGGATGCTGATAATGATGATGATGGTGGTGACGCTGCTGATGATGAGGATGATGTTGATGGTGATGGTAGGGGTGATGGTGATGAGGATGAGGATGATAACGATGGTGATGATGATTGTGATGATGATGAATAGTTTGCTGATGACGACGATGATGATGATGCTAATGATGATGACGATGATGATGATGCTGATGCTCATGATGATGGTGATTATGGTGGTGGCGATGCTGATGATAATTAAGATGATTTTGATGATGATGAATATGATGCTGATGACGACGATGCTGATGCTTATAATGCGAATGATGATGGTGATGATGGTGATTCTGATAATTTGGATGCTGATGCTGCTGATGATGCAGGTCAGGTTGATGATGATGATGGCGATGATAATACTGATGATGGTGATCACGTTGATGCTGATGCTGATGATGATGGTGATGCCGATGATGACGAACATGCTGATGATGAGGCTGCTGATGATTATGATATGTATGATGATGATGATGATGATGACGATGGTGATGACGATGATGATGATGCTACTGATGATGATCATGAAGACGCTCATGATGATGATAGCGATGCCTGTGATGCTAATGATTGTGATGGTGATGATGATGATGATGATGATGGTGATGATGGTGAGGATGTTTGTGATGATGATGATGATGATGATGATAATGATGCTGATGATGATGCTGCTGATGATGATGCGAATGATGATGATTCTCATGGTGCTGATGATGACGCTAATGATGACGGTGCTGATGATGCTGATGATGATGCTGGTGGTGATGCTGCTGATGATGATGTTGATGGTGATGGTGGGGGTGATGGTGATGGTGATGAGGATGATGACGATGATGATGATGATGATGATGATGATTTTGAAAATGATGGTTTTTCTGATAACGACGATGACGATAGTGATGCTACTGATGATGACGATGATGCTGATGCTGATGGTCATGATGATGCTGCTACTGGTGATGATGCTACTGATAATGATGATGAGGATGATGATGATGATTACTATGCTGATCACGGCGATGATGACGCTAATGATGATGATGATGATGTTGATTGTGATGATTGTGATGATGATGATGATGATGATTATGCTAACTTGGATACTGATGCTGTTGGTGATGATGCAGGATGATGATGGTGGTGATAATGATGACGATGCTGATCACGTTGATGATGATAACGATGATGCGTATGCTGCTGATGATGATGATGGTGATGCCGATGAGAATGATCATGCTGATGATGAAGGTGCTGGTGATGATGACGACGATGGTGATGACGATGCTGATGGTGATGCTACTGATGATGATCATGCAGACGCTTATAATGATAGCGATGCCGATGATGATGGTGATGATGATGATGGCGATGAAGATGATGATGGTGATGATGTTGATGATGATGATGATGGGGGTAATCATGATGTCGATGGTGGTGATGATGATGGTGATAATGATTATGCTGATGCTGATGACGATGTTCATCATGACTGTGCTGATGATGGTGATGAGGTTGATGGTGATGGTGGGGGTCATGGCGATGGTGATGGTGATGAGGATGATGACGATGATGATGACGATTGTGTGAGTGATGATTATTTTTCTGATGACGACGATGGTGATTCTGATGCTAATGATGATGACGATGATGATGATGATGCTGATGGTCATGATGATTGTGGCGGTGGTGATGACTATAATGATGATACTGATGATTGTGATGGTGATGATGATGATGATTATGCTGGTGACGCCGATGGTGATGATGATGATGCGAATGATGATGATGGTGATGATGATGGTGATGATGATGATGATGATTTGGATGCTGATGTTGCTGATGATGATGCAGGCCATGCTGCTGCTGATGATGATGGTGATGATGATAATGACGATGTTGATCACGTTGATGATGATGATCGTGCTGATAATGTTGATGATGATGATAGTGATTATGATGATGACGATGATGATGATGATGATGCTACTGATGATGGTCATGAAGATGCTTATGATGATGCTAGCGAAGCCGATCATGCTGGTAATTATGATGGTGATGATGACGGTGATGATGATGCTGATGCCGATGACGCCAATGAAGATGAAGACGATGATGATGATTGTGGTGGTGATGAGTCTGATGATGCTGCTGATGATGATGCTGGCAATAATAACCCTTATTATGATGATGATTATGATGGTGATGATGGTGGTGTTGATGGTGTTGATGATGATGGTGTTGCTGATGATGCTGGTGATGCTGTTGGTGATGATTATGATGATGGTGACTATGGTGATGATGATTGTGATGACGATGGTGGCGGTGATGTTGATGCTGATCATCATGATGAGCTTGTGCATGATGATGCTGATGTATTCGTCCTGCTGGCGATGACCATGCTGGTGATGATGATGGCTACGATGATAGTGATGATCATCATGATGATTATAAGTATGAGGATGGCGATGCCGACGATGACGACGATGATGGTGATAATAGTACCCGTGATCTTGCTGATGAGTGTGACGAAGATGATGATGACGATGACGGGGAGGATGAGGATGACGATACTGAGTATACTGATGATCATGGTAATGATGATGATGATGATGCTGATGGTACTGATGCTGGTGGTGGTGGTGTCGGTGAATGTGATGATGATGGTTGTGATACTGATGATGATGATGATGATGATGGTGATGATGATAAGGATGATAGTGATAATGATGAGGAGGATGAGGATGAGGATCGGGATGATGATGATGATCATGAGGACGAGAATGTGGATGATGCGGATGATGATGTTGATGTTGGTGCTGATGTTGTTGCTGCTGATGATGATGATGCTGGATCTGAGCATGATGCTGATGATGACGGCGATGATGATGCTGATGATGGTGATGACGATAATGTTGATGGTGATGATGATTAGGAGGGTGAGGATGATGATGAGGACGCAGATCAGGATGAGGATGAGGATGCGGATGAGAATAATGGCGAGGGTTCGAATTATGCTCATGCTGATGCTGATGCTGATGCTGATGCTGCTGCTGACGCTGATGACTGTGATTTCGCTGATGCTGATGATGATGGGCGGTCGTGTTGGTCGCGGTGGTGATGGTCATGATGCTGGTTATAGTGATGATGATGACGATGATGATGATGGTGTTGCTGACGCTGATGCTGATACTGCTGCTGCTGCTGATGCTGATGCTGCTGGTGATGATGCTGATGTTGGCGCTGATGCTGGCGATGATGCTCATGGTGATGCTGCTGATAATGATGCTGATGATGCTGGTGCTCATGCTGATGCTGCTGGTGATGCTGCTGATGCTGATGACCAGAGAAGAAGGAGAATGATGATGCGGATGAGGACCAGGATGAGGATGACGACGACGGTGGTGATGATGATTGTGGTGGTGACGACGACGATGATTCTGATGTTGATGGTGATAGAGGTGATGGTGATCGTGGTGGTGATGATGATTATGATGACTCTGATGCTGACGATAATGATGGTAGCGGTGATGTTGGCAGTGGTGGTGGTGATGGTGAGGAGGAGGACGAATACGAGGATGAAGTTGAGGATGAGGTGGGGGAGGCGGAGGAGGAGGATGAGGGGGATGGGCATCGTGATGGAGATGAGGATGGGTATGGGGGTGGTGGGTGGGAATGTGGGATGGGGTATTGGGGATGGTGGTGATGGTGATGGTGATTGTGATGATGATGGTGATAGTGATGATGGCGATGGTGATGATGATGCTGGGCATGCTGGTAATGCTGGTCATGGTGATCATACTGATCATGATAATGGTGACGATGACGATGATGATGATGATGGTGGTGGTGATGCTGGTGATAACCATGATGTGACGATGATGATGCTGATGGTGGTTGTGATGGTAACGATGATGACGATGGTGATGATGATGATGATGCTGATCATGTTTTTGGGGATGCGGATGTTCATGGTGGTGGTAGATGATGATGATGATGATGATGATGATGATGATTACGATGACGATGACGATGCAATGGCGATGGCGACGATGATGATGGTGATGACGAGGATGATCGTGATGATGGTGCTTGTGATGAACCTGATGGTGATGGCTGGGGTCATGATGGTGATGCTGATGATGATGACGACGATGCTGGTGGTGGTGTTGATTATGGTGATTACGGCGTTGATGCTGATGCTTATGGTAATGATAATTACCCTGGCGACGTACCCAACCCCTGCGCAACGCGGAGCATAAGTAGCCCGGGGGACGTTATAATGAGGTGATCACGTGACATGGGCGCATATAATTCTGCGAGCGGCATTCGTGGGGCTCGCAGCCCCCCAAGGATGGCGAGGTCCACCTCAAATCTGCGTGGTGCCTCACTCCGCTGGACCCGCCAGCAGCCCTCGAAATGGCGACCGTTACGCAAATCGCAGCCCACCAGGGACGGCGAGGTCCCATTTGGTTCCGCGCGTGGCGCCACTGTGTTGGCCCCCCAGCAGGCCTCGAACGTAGCGACAGTTTCACAGATCGCAGCCCCCCGCAGGCAAGGCAGGAGGAGGCAGGCAGGAGGCAGGAGGGAGGCGGCAGGAGACGCGCGAGCAGTGCTCTATTCAAAACTAATACCCAACCAAGGAGGGTTGGGAATAAAGCAGGAAGCAGGACGCAAGAGGAGGGAGAGAGGCGGGTGGAAGGAAGGTGGAGACCACAGTCCCTTATTCAAAAACGAATACCCAACCAAGGAGGGTTGGGAATGATGATGATGCGGATGATGATGATGATGATGATGATGATGATGATGATGATGCTGGAGATGAGCATGATTATCATTAGCATGAAGATTATATGATGATTCAGGTGACGATGAGGATGATGTTGATGTTGGTGATGTTGGTGCTGATGGTGATGCCGATGATGATGCTGATACTGATGAAGATGGTGATGGTGGTGGGGGTGGGGGTGGTGATGATGATGATGATTATGCTGATGATGACGCCGATGATGACGATGATGATGGCGATGATGACGACGATGATGACGATGATGACCACGATGCTGATGACGATGATGCTGATGACGATGATGATGATGCTGATGGCGATGCTGATGATGATGATGATGATGATGGTGATGGTGCTGATGATGATGGTAATGATGGTGGCGCTGGTGATGGGGGTGATGCTGATGCCGCTGATGATGTTGATGCCGATGATGCTGATGATGATGCGGATGATGATGGTGATGATGTCGATGATGACAATTATGATAACGACGATGATGCTGACGATGATGATAATGGTGATGGTGATGACGGTGATGGTGGTGATGATGATGCCAATGCTGATGCTGATGCCAATGCTGATGATGAAGCTGATGATGATGATGGGGGAGGAGGATGATGAGGAGGGGGTGGACGAGGAGGAGGAGGAATATTATCAAAAAGAAGTAGAAGACGAAACATAATAATCATAAGACGAGGAGGAGGAGGAGGAGGAGGAGGAGGAAGAGGATGAGGGCTGGACGGGGGGGGCGCATGAGGAGGGGGAGGAGGAAGAGGAGAGGGGGGAAGGAGGAGGAGGAGGAGCAACAGCAGCAGCAGCAGAGGAGTAGGAAGGTCGGGAGGGCGGAGGGTGGAGAAGGACGGCGCTCGGTGTTTGAAGCTCTGCCGTCGCACAGCGTATGCCCAAGGAAGGATGAAGGGACGAGGAGGACGGGTTGGGAGACGATTGGGGAGGAGGAGGCGGAGGAGGAGGAGGGGAGGAGGAGAAGGAGGAGGAGATGGAGGAGGAGATGGTGGAGGAGATGGTGGAGGAGATGGTGGAGGAGGAGAAGAGGAGGAGAAGGAGAAGGAGGAGAAGGAGAAGAACGGTGGAGGCGTGCTGAGTAGGGGGGCGGAGGAAGAGGGCCGAGGAGGAGAAGCGGAAGGTAGATGAGGATGGCATCGGTGAGGGAGGAGGAGGAGGAGGAGGAGGAGGAGGAGGAGGAGGAGGAGGAGGAGGAGGAGGGGGAGGAGGAGGAGGAGGAGGAGGAGGAGGAGGAGGAGGAGGAGGGCTTGAGGGATCCTGAGGGGGGAGGGAGAGAGGGAGGGAGGAGGGGAGGAGGGGAGGAGGGAGCGGTGGGGTGGCAAGGGAAAGGGAGAAGAGCATGGGAAGCCATGGAGAGGTGCACGCACGCCAGCGGGCGGAAGGGGGGGGACATATACATTGAGAATGGGATATGGCGGGGGAATCGACGGCGAAAGGGGTACAGTAAAAGCGCATTGTGAGGATGAGCAGCTTTCCAAGGTTCAACCTTGTATCCTTGCCCCTTCGGCCCGTCTTTGCATCCTTCGGCCCACCCTTGCCCCTTCGGCCCAGCCTTGCCCCGTTCGAAACACGTCAACATGGCCTTCCGAGGCCCTCGCATCCTCACCACGCATCCACAGTTTGCTTTTTGGCAGCACTTCAGGGGAAGTGGAGGCAAACTGCACCTGGAGGCAGAGGGGAACAGGGTGAGGAAGGAGGGATTTGCGGAGCGGGGGCTCGAGGATGGGGCCCCGAAGGGGCGCGCCCTGGGAACAGAGAGATGAGGACCATGCTGATGAGTATGATGATGCCGATGATGGACCATGCTTTCATCCTCCTACTCCTACTCACTCCTCCTCCTCCTCCTACTCCTCCTCCTCCTCACCCATCCTCCTCTTTCAATCCCTTCCCCGATGAAGAGGGCGAGGAAGATGAAAGGGGAGGGACGGGGAGGAGGAGAAGGAAAAATAAGAGGTGGGGGATACTGAATATGCAAACGCCAAGGAGGATGAAAGCTTCAGCCAATGCAACTGCATTGAGGGGAGCGGTGGAGAAAGATTGGAGAGCGAAGAAGCGATGATATAAGCTTTGGGAAAAAACGCTGAAACCGCCCAGGCCTTTATACAGGCTGGCGCCCCTCCTCCTCCTCCTCCTCCTCCTCCTCCTCCTCCTCCTCCTCCTCCCTCCTCCTTCCTCCCTCCTCCTCTCCTTCTCCTCCTTCTCCTCTCTTCTTCCTCCTTCTCCTCCTTCCTCCCTCCTCCTCCTCCTCTTCCTCCTCCTCCCCTCCTCCCGCTCCTCCCGCTCCTCCCTCCCCCCTGCCCCTCCCCCCTCCTCCCTCTCCCTCTTCCCTCTCCTTCCTCCTCCCTCCTCCCTCCTCCAATCTCCCTTCCTTCCTCCATACAATTACTCAATATGAATACTACTACTCCTCTTCCCCTGATGACGTGCTGGGAGTGTTCGCCCCCCCCCCCGCGTCCTGTTTTTTTACACACAGGATTCCTGGGAGTTGGGTTTTCGCCTGCATGTTTTTCAAAATGCTGCTCTCGCTGAGGCGCCGGCCTCATTTTCGGGCCCCGCTCGTTCCGAATCGTGCTCCCGCTGCAGCGTGGGTCTCATTTTCGGATCGGTGTTTTGCCTCCGTCGTTCAGGATGGCGTTCTCGCCCCAGCGCGGGCCTCTTTCTCGCGCGCCCATCCGCCCGCCACCACCGCACCGCGCCCCGCCCCGCCCACCGCCACTTCCACCCACCAACGCACGCACGCACGCACGCACGCGCACCGCCACCACCACCCCACTACCCCACCCACCACCACCACGCTACACCGCGTCACACCACATCACACGCGCGCGCACACAGACACACACGCACGCACGCACGCACGCACGCACGCACACACACACACACATACACACGTACACACACGCACACACACACCACCACCACAACCACCGCCACCACCACCACCGCCATCACGCACGCACGCACCTGGCCCACCACCAAACCACCAAGACGCCACACCACGTCACACCACAGCACACGCGCGCACACGCACACACACACACCACCACCACCACCACCACCACCACCACCACCACCACACCACCACCACAACCACAACCACGCACACACGCACGCACGCACGCGCACCACCACCCACTACGCACGCGCGCGCGGAGCCACAGGTCCGCTACGACACGCGTCCGCGGATAGAGAAAATCGGCGCCATGGTAAGGGATGGGAGGGAGGGGTAGGACGTCAGACATGACGCGAGCGCACATAGCTTGCCCATCCCCCCTCCCCCCTCCCACCTCCCGCCTCTCCCCTCCCCTCATCCCCCCTTCCCCCTCCCCCCTCCAACTCGGAGCCTTGTCCTTGCTGGCAGAGATAACCCAATTCTCCGCGCTGTCCACCACGAGGGCCGACACCGGGCCCGTGTGACGCAACAGCGGCAGCGTGGACTGCGGTTGGCGGAGGGAGGGGCCTGGACCACCACACGACTCGTCTCCTGCCCTGCTCATCCATCTTCTCCGTTTTCTCCATCTTCTCCATCTTCTCAGTCTCCTCCTCCTCCTCCGCCTCCTCCACCTCCTCCTCAGCCTCCCTCATCCCTCCTCCCTCCTCCCTCCTCCCTCCCTCCGTAAGGGTCAGTTGGGAGAACAGGAAGTCAAGGCTGTCCGCGACGCGGACGCTCTCCAGGAGAGGATTTTGATGCGCCTCCTTGCCATTCAGCGTGAAGTGTTTCTCACCTGTTCCCGCGAGGCCCCCTCCCCCAAAGGTCTCTCGGCTGCCCGTAAGAGGTCGGGCATCCCCAGTGTTGAGGCGAAGGAGAGACGGCTGCTGGCCGATGGTCATGACGCCTCTCGCCTCAACACTATGTTTAGATGCTCTCGGTGTGCTCGGTCCTTCTCTCGGAAAGAGCCCTTGTCTCAATGTTGGCCGCAGGTTTGTGTCCCGCATTCTGAGTTCGGCCAGGTTATCAAGGGGGGGGGACTCCCCAGGCGGAGCAGGACCCGCGCGACGAGCCGCCCACGCTGTCCGTGGCGGACGTCCAGGCGCGGCGCCCTCCCTCCGACCACCCTCTCTTCCCCTCTGTCCAGGAGAAGGAGGAGGAGGAGGAGGAGGAGGAGGAGGAGGAGGAGGGGAATGGGGGAGGGGAAGGGGGGGGGGAGGGGGAGGCGGAGGAGGCGAGGAGAAAGAGGCGAGGAGGAGGAGGAGGACGACGACGAAGACGAGGAGGAAGAGTAGGAGGAAGAGAAGGAGGAGAGGATCGATGAGGGGCGAAGGCGAAAGAGGAAGTGGAGAGGCCAGGAGGCGGGGAGAAGATGAGGAGGGGGGATGAGGTGAATAGAAAGAGAGAGAGAGAGGAGAGAGAGAGAGAGAGAGAGAGAGAGAAAAAAGAGAGAGAGAGAGAAGAGAGAGAGAGGGAGGAGGCAAGCCGGGAGCGCTCACGCCATATCTGACATCCTACATCTCCTGCTCATCCCTTCCAATTGCGTTCATTGTGTCTCCATCCGCGAGCGCATGTCAGTGCGGACCTGGAACTTCCCAAAATACCCCGTCACATTATGCGCAATCGGAAGGGGGATCTGCGCAGGAGGACAAGTAATAATGAGGCAGGAAGAAGGACACGGACGAACAGCAGCAGCGGGAACTCGAGTGGAAGGAGTGGGACGGGCAGGATGTTCAGGAGAAGGCGGAGGAGGGGAAAGGAGGAGGGCGACAAACATGAGGAAGGACTCAGATCAAGATCAGTGGCCCTCGCTTGGGTGAGAGCGCAACCTGAACGACGGGAGCAAAGCACCGATTCGAAAATGAGGCCCACGCTGCAGCGGGAGCACAATTTCGAAACACCGAAAACATTCGGAGTGTGGAAGACGCATCCCGGTGTCGTCGTCTTGCGTGGATCACCGTCGTCGTCGTCGTCGTCATCGTCGTCGCCCGAAATAGAAGGAAATCGAACACGAAACATAAGGAAATCGTAGTCGTGGCGAAGCCCCTCCCTACCCTCCCCACCGGGGGGGGGGGGGGCAGATACGCATCCCCCCAGGCGACCCTCTCCCTCACAATCGAACAAGAAACATAAGGAAATCGTAGTCGTGGCGAAGCCTCTCCCTACCCTCCCCACCAGGGGGGGGGCAGATACGCATCCCCCCAGGCGACCCTCTCCTTCCCTCTCCCCCTCTCCCTCCTCCTCCTCCTCCTCCTCCTCCTCCTCCTCCTGAACATGGCCCTAAGATGGCCCAAGACGGCCCAAGAGGCCTCCAAGAGGGCCTCCAGGAAGGCCCGAAAAGGCAAACATCATTGATTTCCCATGGTTTTTGAAGGATTGTGGCATTTGCTCTTTTCTACCTTCCGACGGCCCGAGACGGCCCAACTGCCCCCAAAGATCGCCCAAGAGGCCCAAGACACGGCCCCAAGAGGCCGTCAGACGGCCCAAGAGATCTCCAAGACGCTCAAGATGGCCTCCAAGACGGCCCAAGAGCCCTCCAAGACGTCCTCCAAGAAGGCCCGAATGGGTCAAATGGCCTCCGGACGGCCAAGATGACCTTCAAGATGCCCACATGTTCCCCGAAGGCTTTCCAAACCGATTCGGGGAACACATGGTCCGAAAGCTTGGCAGGTCTGGCCTCAACGTTCGGCCACAAAGGCGCTTCCAGAAAGGCAGGGGGCGGCGGTGATTCGCCGTAGGCGTCTTCGATAGCTGGCATACGCGCCGCGTCACAACTTTCGATGCGGCAAACTCCCAGGGAGCGGCCGGTGATGCGCCGCCGGCGTCCACGATGAGGGTAGTAATCGGAACCAGTGTGTAGTTGTACAGGGAGAGTAGAGGGGGAGGAGGAGAGAGGAGGAGGGGGGAGGAGAGGGGAGGAGGGGGGGAGGAGAGGGGTACAGGGGAAGGAGGAGAGGGGAGATGGGCAAGCTAGGTGCGCTCGCGTCATATCTGACATCCTACCCCTCCCTCCCATCCCTTACCATGGCGTAGATCCCCTCTCTACTCGCACAGTCGGATGTCGAGCAGGCCAATGATCCCGAAAGGGTACGCGATGCATTGTAGAGCACGGCATGGCATGGCGGAGAAGAGCACCGCAAAGCGTAGTATGTCACAGCATGGCGCGTCGTGGCGTAATGGAGAATTGCATCACAAAGCTTTGCAACGCAAAGCATGGCATCGCACAGCGGCCCCGAACATAACATTGCATAGCATGGCGTTGAAGATCAAAGCGTAGCATGGCATAGCACGACGTGGCACGTAAGCACTGCAGAGCACAGCTTCAGCTGAAGGCATGGCATCGCGCAGCGGAACGCAACCTAGCATTGCATTGCATGCCGTGGCATGGCACGGGAAATGACGCCAGCGCTGCAGCGGGAGCACGATTCGGAACGAGCGGAAGCGCGGAAATGAGGCCAGCGCTGCAGCGGGAGCACGATTCGGAACGAGCGGAAGCACGGAAACGAGGCCAGCGCTGCAGCGGGAGCACGATTCGGAACGAGCGGGGCCCGAAAATGAGGCCGGCGCCTCAGCGAGAGCAGCATTTTGAAAAAAATGCAGGCGAAAACCCAACTCTGGGGAATCCTGTGTGTCAAAAAACAATACGCGGGGGGGGCGAACACTCCCAACCCGTCATCAGGGGAAAGAGGAGAGTAGTATTCATATTGAGTAATTGTAGAGGGGGAGAGGGGGCGGCGGAGAAGGAAGAGAGGGAGAGGAGGGAGAAGAGGTGGAGAGCAGGAGGAGGAGGGGGGGAGGAGGAGGCGGATGGCGGGCTGGAAGACAGCCAGTCGAGGCGGCTCCTGCAAAAGGGGGATACGAGCCCCGGGCCCCCGGCTGGATTCGTCTCCTGACGCCACGTTGGGCTGGCCGCCCCCCTCTCCTGCACTTGCGGACCCCCCGAGAAGAAGAGATCACCACGGGAAAAGTTCGGCACCGTTCGGCCTCTGGAGATGTTCTTCTTCCGGTAACGGCCGTTGCGCAGGGGGTGGGCGGGTAACTGACCGTAGCGCCTGGGCGGATCGGGGCCCGTCGAAGCGCGGATGTGCTGCGATCGCCACGGCAGGTGCGCGAGCAGCAGCTCGCTGTGTGGGGGGGGTGGAGCCCTCCCTCTCCTCGCAGACATCGGTATGCTGTTACCCTTGCAGTCGGGTCGTTGACCTAAGGAATCCCAACGAAGGAAGGGCGAGTCCCCCAGAAATTGAACTTCGATTTCCCCTGGAAAACCTCCGGAAAAACCAGAGGAAAACTGTTAAACAATCAAGGAGAACCGAGCCCCTCCCCAACGAAAAGGGTTCCTTCTTCAGCGCCCCGACTGTACCCCGGGGGGGGTGGGCCCGGCCGGGTCCCAGACATGCCACGCCATGATTTTGCAGCACGGCGTCCCCAAGAGTCCCGACCCTTCCCCCGGGACCGGTTTTTCATCCAGAGCCGTTCTTTGACGGTCCCGAGGCCCCGCGAGGGCCCCCCCGAGGCCGAAAATGACCAAAGACCTCCCGCCCCGGATTTTTCCGACGAGATCATGTCTGGGGTCGCGAACGTGACGCGCCAAGGGGGGAGAAAAACAATCTCCCGGGGAGCGCTCAGTCTCCCGGGGAGCCGCCACCTGCCCCCCAGCAGGCAGGCAGGCAGGCAGGCAGGCAGGCACCCGCGAGCGGGCTGGGCGCCCGGGCCGTGCGCGGGGCGGGGGTGGTTGGCACCGCCGTGCCTCCGCGCGGGCCCCAGGAAGATACACCACCACCGCCTCCATTCCCGCTCCCCCCTCCACTTGGCGGCGAGCAGAGGGGGGTAGGGGGAGGGGGGAAGGCTTCTTAGAAGCACCCTGTTTCTTAGAAGGCCCTGGCCTTACATGTATAGAGAAGGCCCGCGCCTTCTAAGAAGCAGGGGTGCTTCTAAGAAGCCTTCCCCCCTCCCCCTACCCCCCTCTGCGCGTGGCTGATCCACCCACCCTCATCTTTCTCTCCTCTCTCCTGGGAGAGGGCGGGGAGGCCCTCGCCACGCCGACGAGGGCGTTCCCAGAGCTCCACGCGGAGGAGCAGCTTGGAACGGCGGCGGCCGGCGAGAGAGAGCCCGCCCGGCAGGGGTGCCCCCCCGGCGCGGCCCCGGCACTTCTGATGCCGCGGTCCCCGTCCAGCGGGTGGAAGCCTGGCGCGGAAGCGGCGGTGATCAAGAGAGAGGAGACGGCACAGACTAGCGACGACGCCGTAGTCGTCGCCGCCGCCGTCGTCGTCGCGGGCGTGTCGCCGACGCCATCATCAACATCGTCATACCATCACCATCATCAACATCGTCATAGTCTTCGTCGTGGTGGTCGCCGGCGAATCGAAATCGTTGGCGGCGATGGCCCTCCTTGGGCCAGAGGGCGCCAAATGCCCGCGGTTCGGGGCTTGTGGCCCACAACAATGGATTTCGTTGATTCTGAATACGACTCGATCGGCACCTGGAACACGGAACATCGCCAGGGGACCGGAATGTGAAGAAGAAGTCCAAATACAGCGCAAGACGTGTGTCGCTGACATGGGAGGGGAACTCTCCTCCACTTACTCCTCTCCACCCTGCTCCTCTGGACCTGACAGGTCAATAGGGTTCAAGGGAAAAACGAAGCAGAAGGATGGGCCTGTGAGCTGTGGCCGTAATGATGTCTACGAGTCTACGAGGCTTTGCTTTTCCCCCGCACGACGTCGGATCTGGGTGTCGAAGATCGCAACAATTTTGCTGCGGGCTTAGGCGGGTGGGATCAACATTGAAGCCGGATCCAACCTTTAAAACACATGCTTGCAGAGAATATCGATCTTTCCTCGTGGCAGGTAAGGTGCGAAGGGGGCGCCGATCTGAACTGAGCCGGTCCGACTACCCATGCAGCAACCGAACGGGCTCAACCGCCGACGGGCTCAGGAGAAACCCTGGGGCTTCGTCCGACACGACAGGAGGAGCCCCAGCCCGAGCACCACGCCAATCTGACGCCTCGACCACACGCATCGTCTCCATGACGTGGGCACCAAAGCTCCCTCGACTGCACCCACGGCAGCGGCCCTGCGTCGCAGGGCGTCTCCTGTGAGCCCTTGGGGGTATGCAGGCGGAGTCCTGGGTACTGCTCGGTCGTCGCGGGTCACTGCTGACAGCCCCAAAACTGGCGGGCAGCGGGTCAAGATCGGCCCTCCCCCAAAATGCGGCCAGTGCCGCCTCGATCGGCGGCGGAAATCCGCGATTTCCTATGGAATCGGGACCCGTCGCTATGTAATCCACGCCCCCTTGATCCATGTTTGCGATCGCCTGACACGAGCAAGTCTCGATCTAAACGGTGTTTTGACGATCTCGTGGACCGTTTCCATTCAGCTGGCGCTTTGAGGCACAGGCGCAACGAAAACAGAACGAGGCAGAACGAAAATAGAACGCAAACGGAAAACGATGCTTAGGCCGAGCCCTGGTCAGAAAGACCGGGGTGGGGACGAAGAGGATACGCGCGAAGACCGACGGCGGTGCCCGCCCGTTTTTTGGGCGGGGCTCGCTGCCGGCGCCGCCGCGGACGTTGTCCCGTCGAGAGACGCGCGTCGCCTGCCCGGCAGGGGCCGCTGTCGGTTTGGGACCACGTTTGCCTGTCGGGCCTCTGTCCCCCTGTCGTGCTGTCCTCGCGTCGGTCGTGCCACTACTCGCGGGTGCTTCTCGAGGTCTCCTGCGCCCCACAAGCCAAGGGATATCGATCTGGCTGCGGCTTCAAAACAATTCTTACGCTTCGAGTCTCACGACGACGTAAAAGTAGAACGAATGGTGGAGGCAAAAAAAAACTATGTACACCTATATTCCCGAAGTCTGGGCCTGACCTGGGCAACTGGCAAGGGGCGCTGTCCCCAACCCGCGGCCCTTTCATGGCAAGACTTCGGTACCCAACAAGTGGTGCCTGGGTGGGTGCGGGCGTCTTAGATGAAGCTCCAGACCCGTGGACGAAGCCCCCGAACAAAAAAAACAGGGAATGGGGGGGTGGACAAACTAGGCGCGCTCGCGCCATGTCTGACATCCGACCCTTCCCACCCATCCCTTCCTGTTGCGCAACTTGTCTCTATCCGCGGACAGGGCCGACATGACCACATCGAATCGTGCGAAAATGAATATGGGGCAGGGTACAATGGAGGAGTATGAGCAGGAGGAAAACGACGAAGATGAGGAAGCGAGCAGAAGGTGGAGAAGGAGGAACAGCAACAGCAAGAGTAGGAGCATCTCGGACCCACCCACACATCGGCGGGAACGGCTCAGCAGGGAAAAGGCTGCATCGGCATGAACAAATCGGGTCCTGGACCCCAGGGCCTTCCCCCAGGACCAGTTCTTCCGCCGTATTCGATCTCTGGCGTTCCCAAGGCCCCCAGGATTTGGAAAGTAACGAAGCACCTCAAGACCCTCAAGACCCGCTTCCTTTATGGCGGGAGCGCGGCGGGGGCAACTTTCGGTGACGCGCCAACCCAGGTCAATGCAAACCCAAGTCAACCAGGGACACGACATGGCGGCGCGCAAAGCGGGGTAGGGGGAAGGCTTCTTAGAAGGAGCCTGCTCCTCAAAAACACGGCGCCGGCCTCACGTCTACAGAGAAGGCCCCAATGCCCGCGCCCTCTGAGAAGCAAGGGGGCCTTCTACGAATCCTTCCCCCCTCCTATGGGGCCGCATGCGAACCCTACCCCTGCCCCCCACGATCCTCGAAGTGAACCCCACCCTTGAACTGAACCCCCGCCCTATCTTTACTTCGTATGACTAGACACCCCTAAGCCCCCACCTAGCCGGCCGATGGCACCCCCGCCGTCCTAACCGTCATAAAACAATTCAAACTCAACCGATTGATCGCCAACATGTCGTCAAGTTGCAAAAAGTGTAGCAGGAACTGGACGGAATGATCATCGCTTAGGGGGCCTAAGTGGGTGGTCGCGTGCTACCTATCAAAAAGCAATACGAAGTCAACGTGCGCATCGACAACGCAAACTTTCTTGTCGTCGACGCTGCGAAAAGTGTAGCAGGTATCGGACGCGGCGCACATCGCGCGCGGGCGCCTAGCCAACCTTACGCGGGACCCCACGTCCTACCTGGCAAAAGCGTGGACGTTTCTCTTGGCAACATTTATTTTCTCCTCGTCGGCGCTGCGAATCGCGTAGCGGGAATGGGACGCGGCGCACATCGCGCGGGGACGCCTGCTCGTCAACATGGATTCTCTTGTCGTCGGCGGTGCGGCCCGTCGCATTGAGGAGCTGGGCGGGCGGCAAATCATAATGCTTCAAGCAAGTGCGGTTCGCCGCCGGCGCGCCCGTTGTCGTGTCCACGTACGAGAGACCTCCCTCCCGCCCCTCCTCCCCCTCCTCGTCCTCCCCCTCCTCCATGCGCGGCAGGAGCGAAACGATTGGCGGTGCAACGCGCGTGGCTGGAATGAGACGCGGAGCACTTCGCGCGCTGGACATGTTGTCGCCGACGATGCAACATGACAGGCCGGAGCGGGGCGCGGCGTACATCGCGCGCGTCCTTGTTTCTCGTCGACGTTGCTCAATACGCGGCAGGAATAGGACGCAGCTCATGTCGCGCGCTGAACGCCTGGCCGCCCACGATATCAGATGAGCCACAGGCGCCGGACGCGACGCACCTGCTTCTTATGTTGTGGGAGGGCGGGTGGGAGTGGACGGAGCCCTCTGGCTCGTTCGAGCTGGCTAGCTTGACCCCCTAACCCTACCACTACCCTCGAAGTGATCCCCACCCTCCCCCTCAGAAATCGTGGGGGGTAGGGGTAGGGCTCGCACGTGGCCCCCTACCTCCGCCCTTCCCACCCTCCGCACGTGGCCGCATATCTCCGAACCCGGGCGAACCACGAAGCATGCATCTCCCGAGCCCGGATCCGCGGAAGGCGGTGGGAGCGGGGCTGGCCCCGGGTGGCTCCCAGCCCGGCTCGGCCAGAGCGTCTCGGAGGGGGCTGGCTGATCCCCACAAGCGCTGACCCCCGCTGCAAGAGCCCCGAAGCTCAATGGGATGGGCCGGGAACAGCGTGGCGCTTCAAATGTGTGTCTCTCCGACTGCCCCGATGCCCACATGTTTCTCGCGCCAGGCCATCTCCTGGACCATTTGATGAGGCTCCGATCCTGGAGATCGGCGCCAGGCCATTTGCGAGTAGTTACTTTGCGAGCCGAGCAGGCGTGTGCTCGTAACATTTCCTTTGGAGCCCACAACAAAAACGTACGCGCCCAACCACTTACACGAATACGGCCCCCCAGTCCGCGAGACCAGCCTCGTGATACGAACGCTCGCGCAGCGCGTGCTCTCGAAACCAACGTGGATTCAAGTACGTGTACGTGCACTCTTCTTTGGACGCCCGAAATGGGTACAGAAAAAGGATACGATTCCCGACAACAGATTTGATCCAAAACTGACAGCGGCCGCTGCTAGGCAAGCTACCTTCAGTGTCACATCGCCATCGTCCGCGGCGACACCGACAGCGAGTCCATTTTCCAATGAACTGGAAGTGCTGTCGATCTTCGTACCCATTCTCTCCGTACCCAATTCGATCAAACCTCTGCCTCAGGGCGCCATCGCAAAGTGCTAAGACCGTCAACAAAACGACTCGGGAGGACAAGCCGGTCCTGGGGAATGGGTCGAGACCTCTGGCGGCTCATGGGATCCTCTCCGTGTCATTTTGCTGGCGCCTGCGCATCGGCGCGAACCAACGCTAATCGACGCTAGATGGACTCTCATCGACGCTAACCCGGCGATATCCCATCCTCTACCCATTCTCTCCGTACCCGTCGGTCGGAAAAAGTGGGTAGAAACGTAACATAGAATGGCATTGAAGTAGATTGGGTCTCCACCCACTCCCTGAAGAGGAAACCGCTCGATTCTCGAAGTAGGAAGGCCGCTAAAGTAGACTGGGATCTGAGAATCCAGAAATACATACTTTCAACGAACGGCGTGTACCCGTTCCGATCGTACCGACGCTCGCTCCTGCCAGGCCTGGCGGCCCGGCGCCAGCCCCCCCCCACGGAAAGCCGTGGCGCTGAGGAGGCCCGACCCTCACACCCGACGCTGCCAGCAAAACTGCAGCATCGCAGAAACTCGCGACGGGAGCTCCAGACCCCATCTTCCTGCGCGAATTCTTCGGCTAAACGCAAGAGTGACCTCATTAGGCAAGAGTGACCTTTAGTGCGCGGATGAGGGGGGGGGGGGCGCAAGGTGGCCAAATCCACGCGCGCAAGCAGCCACTATGGCATCGCGCTCAGCGATCGGAGGGGGCCCCGGTGAGCCCGCACCAAAGGTCACTCCAACGAAGGGTCACTCTTACGTGTGCAGTGGAGGCCCGTCCACAAGAAACGTTCTACAAGAAACCCAACCCTGAGACCCCAGGACCTCCACGCTTTTTTGGTGTGGGAACGTCACGCTTTCCGTCGCAAAACCCACGAAACCCAAGAAACCCAGGGCACCCTGGAGGCAAGCAGGGTGCTTCTGGGCATGGGCCTCCGCTGTAGTAGATTTTTTGTTTAACAGCGTCTATCTATGAGGGTCCTGGTGCCCGAAGCAACGGGGCGAAGGCGCCCGCTGCGAAAAGAAGGCAGCGCCAGGATCTCCGGGGCTCGAGCCAAGCAGTGCTTCGCGTGTTCGTCCTGTCTTCGTGCTCCTCCGTCCTCCTGCCTGGGTTCCTGCCCCTGCCGCGAAACGAAACCAAAGCGACAATGGCCCCCGAAGTTGCCCAAGCACGATAGGGGAGCAGGAGAGGCTCAGCGAGATTGTCGCCACCGTCGGTCGGCCTCCCGCGGGCTGCTTGGCTACAGGCTCGAACCGAAAATAAGCTACAGTAAACCCGTATAGAGAGGATGCGCGGTAAGGATGCAAGGGACTTGGAGGGCCACGCGGTGCGCGCCAGGGGCGGCGCCGGAGGCGCCGCCAGGAGGCCCCAGCGCCGATCCGAGGGTTCCGCGCGGACCTCCGAGTTTGTATGTTTATGCCATTGTGCGTTCCCCTATCCACAGGCTCGAACCGAAATAATTATATATATATATATATATATATATGGAAATCGCACTGCTCGCTGATGCGTGGGGATACCGGTGACAATTACTCTTAGGTCGGGCATGTCCCCCTACAGGCGGATTTTGGATAAAAACAAAGCATTGTCGAAACATAGTCAAAACATATTCAAACATAGGTTTTTCTTTTTTGTTTCTTTTTTAAGTAAAAAAAAGTCCCCAGACTACCTTTTGACCACGTTTGAATATTCCCCGACTTCAAACTACTCTGCCCAGGCGGGCCCCGCTCTTTCGGGGGGGGCGGGGCGCGGCCGCCCAGGTGTTCCTCGAGCTTCTTCCTCGCCTGACATTCCTCACTCTTGACGAACGGACAACACGCACCCATACCCATAGGGGGGTCGTTGGGAGGAGGACTGGCTCTGGGTATGGGTGCGGGCTGTCGGACCCTGGGGAACGCTCCCGTTCAAGCGGGGAACCCCATCCGACAACACGCACCCATAGCCCTCTCCGATCCCCCTATGGGTATGGGTGTGTGTTGTTGGTTCGTCAACTTTCTTTCTCCTGAAGTCTTTCCTCAGCTTCATTGTTTCTCGCAGTTGAGTCTTTCGGGGTCGAGGACCCGGGCCGAGGAGGGAGAGACGGCTCGAGGCTCGAGGATCCAGGCTCGAGGCCCGGGGCTCGAGGAGCGGGCGGCAGAGGCCGCGGCCGACGGTGCCGTCGCCGAGCCCGCAGAGGCACAGGTCCTTGTGGCCTGCGCGCCGGCGGCCCCTCGGGGGGAGGATCGAGGATCGAGGATCGGGCGGAGGATGGAGGATGGAGGATCGAGGCTCGCGATGGAGGAGGGAGGGGAGGATCCAGGAGCAAGGATCACGGGTCAGGGATCGAGGGGGGAGGGACGGATGGAGGATCGAGGATCACGGGTCAGGGATCGAGGAGGGAGGGAAGGATCGAGGGTCGAGGCAGAGGAGAGAGGATATCGAAAGTAGAGGTGGGGAGGGAGAAAAGCAATGAGGGGGAGGAGGAGATAGAAGACGAAAGAGAAAACTCATGACAAAGAGGAGGGAGGAGGGAAATAGGGAGGAGGAGGAGGAGGGTTATATGACAGAAGCTCTTACACAGGGAAGTGGAAAAGGAGGATGAGGAATAGCAGAAATAGGGAGAGGAGAGAGACACATTATGAGCGAGGCCTGAAGGGAAGACGAGGGAGAGGAAACGGAGAGATACGAGTTGACTGAGCGGAGAAGGAGGAAGAGGAGGGAGAAGGAGAGACAAAATATGGGGAAGGGAGAGGAGGAGGAGGAGGAGGACGAAGAGTCAAAGTCGGGAGAAGAGCTATGATAGAGGGGGAGGGGGGGAAGAAAAAGGGAGAGTGAGATGAGAGAGAGAACAATCATGGGGTGGAGGAGAAAGAGGGAGAGAGAGAGAGAGAGAGAAAGAGAGAGAGAGAGAGAGAGAAAAAAAAAAGAGAGAGAGAGAGAGGCTGTGACAGAGGGAAAAGGGATTGCTCGGGGGCTGCCCAAGGTGCCCCTGGCCCAGGGTGTCCCCCACCCTCCCGCTAAGCTCTGGCACCCCCGCGGCCTGTGTGGGGTCTCGCGAGAGGGGGCCGTCTGGAGGCCGCGGGGGCTCTGCGGAAATCCTGGGGACGCCCGGACCAGCGGGCACCCGGAGGTGGGCGCTGCTGTAGAAGGGTGTAGAAGGGGGGGGGGCGCCGAGCGGGGGGCAAAGAGACCTGCACCCATCGTGCCCCGTTGGGGCCCAAGGCCAGGGGGGCCCTTTCGGGTGCCCGAGGTGCACCGACGGGGAGCACCTTTCTTCTCACCCATGCCTCTTGCGAATCGACGCCAATCGACGCTCAATCGACGCTTATCGACGCGAACCGACGCTCACCGACGCTAAATCGACGCAGTCCAACCGATTACGAGACATTACTCGACGCAAGTACACTGTAAGCACAGAGTTACGAGGGAATAGATACAAGGCCCCCATGGCTTGCTACCGAACAACGGTGCACCTTTCTTCACTTTTCCCCTACATTCACCGCCCCATGTTGCGCAAAGCCCGATGCGGGGCAACATCGTTATCATCATCGTTATCATCATTATCGTCTCAACATCATCATGTTCATACTGTTCATCGTTTTCACTATGTTCATCATCTTGCATGATGATGACGATCATCATCATCATCATCATCATCATCATCATCATCATCATCATCATCATCATCATCATCAATATTATCATGATCATCATCTCTTCGCCGTCATCATCAGCATCACCATCAGCATCATCGTCATAGTCATCATCCATCATCAGCAGCAACATCGCCAACAACTGCATCATCATCATCATCATCATCATCATCATCATCATCATCATC
>CAUYUJ010018060.1:341531-349031 GCA_963575745.1 Prorocentrum cordatum
CACTGGGCGTGGATGCCGGGGCACGCTGAAGCGCGGGGGAGTTGCGCGCAAGTGGTGCTCCGACTGCAGCTGGGGCGCGCCGCAAGAGAAGCGCACGGGCCGCGGCTGTCCGCGCGGATCCTGGCCAGCGACCGCGAAGAACCGAACGAGGTCAGGCCCCTTGCTTTGGGCAGCTTCCACTGGAGGGCCGCGTTCAAAGCGGTGGGCAGGGTCTTCCGCGGCAGGGTAGCGGCCGCGCTCGGCGTGACAGAGTGCTCGGTGGGCGACGCCCGCGGGGCGGAGCGCATGCACAAGGCGGCTCTTCTCGATCTCGACAGCCGGCCCAGCTGCTGCAAACTCAGCCTCGACGCGGGCAACGCATACAACGAGTTCAGCCGAGAGTCCGCTGCGAGAGCGGTCCACGAGCTGGTTCCAGACATGCTCCCTTGGGTGCGCCTCAGCCTGCGCGCAGACACCGCGCGCGCACGTGGCCAGAGACGGCATGAGGACACCCCTGCCCATGGAGTGTTGCGTGGACCAGGGGGCGCCCTCGCGAACCAGGCATTCCCCCTCTGCTACAAGGGCGCGGCCGACGCGGTCGAGAGGGCGGCGCGCGCGGGGGCGGAGCCGGGCCGGAGTTACTGCTGCCAGGATGACTTGGACGTCATCTGCGCCACCACAGCCTTGCAGCCCGCCGAAGAGGCGTTCGCGCGGGCCTGCGCCGCGGAAGACGAAAGCTAGCCCTGGGCGGGAGGCGGGCGTGGCGACGCACCCGGGCAGACGGGGGTCGGAGCCAAGAGCGTCGGTGCTCCGGCACGGCGGGCCACCTACTGCGGGCCCCCGTCAGCGCTGGGTGCCCGCGGCATCTGCGGCCGCCCCAGCCGATGGCAGCCTGCCCCCCGAGGGGGGGCCCGAGGTGGCGGCTGCGGAACAGAACCGCGCGCGCTTCTTCCTGCGGGCCCGCCAGCTGCAGGCCGCAAGTCTGGACCGACGGACCGCTTCGGTGCTGCTGCGGCACAAGACGGCCTCGGACTTCACGTACCCGGGACGCACATGCGGCATCCCGTTGGCCGACGCCAGGGCGCTGGGCGCGGCGCTGGCCACGGAATCGCAGCGCGCCCTGCCGCGCGGGCACCGGCTGGGCGACAACGGCGGCGAGCAGCTCTTCCTAAGCGGACGAGAGGGGGGCCTCGGGCTACAGAGCGCAATGCTGACCGGCGGCTCGCCGCTCAGCACCTCTGCCCGCCGCGCTGCCTGCGCAGGCTGGGCTCGGCGCAGGCGCCCTGGCCGCCCTGGGCCCGCGGGCGCGCCGCTGTCTGCCAGTGGCCACGGCTACGCTACAGACCGCGCTGGAGGACGCGGCCGCCCAGGCGGGCGACGAGGCTCTGGTGGCAACGCAGCGCCCCCTGGCTACGGCCCCTCTTGCTGCGGCTGCACGCCTGGTCGCCGGCTCGGCGGCGAGCGCGGGCCCCGGCGCGGCTGCGGCGCTGCGCTCGGCCGGAGGCGCCGGGGCAAGCGGCTGGCTGCAGGCCCCCTCGCGATCCTGCCACGGCCTCACTGGCGCGCAGTTCGGCGTCGCAACAGGGCCCCGGCCGAACCTCGACCTGCCCTTCTGCTTAGGGCTGTGCCAACACCAGCGCCCAGACGGCAGCGTCTGCGGTGCGCCGCTGGACCCGAATGCCCGGCGCGCCCAGAGTTGCCCGGTCGGCGGGTGGCTGGTCCGCAGGCATGGCGCGGGCTGCGCGGCGCTGGCAGAGTGGCGGGAAGAACAAGGCTGCACAGTGCACAGGGAGGCCTTGCTGCCCCACGCTTCACCGCACAGCCCCGAGATGCGCGTGGATCTGGTGGTCCACGCGCCAGGTGTCGCGACACCACGACTGCTCGACCTCGCGGTCGCGAGCGCGACCTCGCAGGACGCCCCGGCAAAAAGCGCCGCGAGGCGGGGCGGGGCCGCCGCCGCTACCGCGGGACGCTGGAAACAAGCCCGCTGCCCAAGCGCGCCGATGATCCCATTCGTCGCGGAGGGCCACGGGAGATTCGGCGAGGACGCGGCCGCCGTAGTGCGCCAGATCGCCCCTGCGAGTAGCGCGGCACGCCCCGCGGCCATCCGGCAACTGCAGCAGAGCCTCGGCTGCGTGCTGCAGCGGCACGACGCGGACGCGGTCCTCGCGGCCACGCAGGCGCGGCCGTGGCGGGCCGCCGCTGCGCTTGCGCCGGCGCGGCCCTGGGCCGCGGCGCCGCCGCCTGGGGAGGCTGGAGGGCCTGGACCTGCTGAGGGCCGACGCCGCGCAGGGCCGCCTGGCCAGGCCACCTGGGCGGCGGCTGCCGACGGCGCGGGGCGCCGCCCCCGCGGCGCGACGCCACTGGAGCAAGGCGCTGGAGCGCCGGCTAGCGCGGTGCTGCGCTCGCGGGCTGCGGGGGGCTGGGCCGACGCGGCTGGCGGCAGGGCGGGGCGGCGCGGCGCTGGCGCGGGCGCCGCTGGGCCTGCCGCGGGAAGCACGCAAGCAGCGGAAGGCGCGAGCGGCTACAGGAGACGCCCAGAGGCGCAGCCTGGGCGCTGGGGGGGCGCAGGCGGGCATCTGGCCGTCGCGGCCGCCCTCGCCATCCGGGATGTCGCCGACCTGGTCCCATGCATGCGAGGTATAGGCCCTGGCCGTCGCACCCCTTCCTCCTCGGGGTGGCTCGCCGCTGAGCGGCGGGTCGCAACTGAAGTGGGGGGGGGCGCGCCGGCCCCCGACTAGAGTGCGCCGGCGGCAATGGGGCCCGCGCGGCGGGCGGAGGGGGAGGCGGAGGAGGAGGAGGCGGAGGAAAAGGAGGAATCATGATACGAATTGGAAGAACATATCAGCATTAATGTCAGTCAAAGCCTGGGCAACGCTCGCCACGTCCATGGCTAGCTGCTGCGCTGCCGTTCGGGCAGGCCCATCTTGTCCACGACGCGGAGCTTCGGAATCTCGCCACAAGACGTCCCAAGCCCCTTCCCACGCCAGCCGGACACGCCTGGGCAGGGACCGCGCCAGCGTCTCCCCTTGCTGACCTCTCCTTCCGCCCCTCCGACGCCTCGCCTACGCGAAGAACAGCCGGTCCACGAACAAAAAAGGCTTTCAGGTGCCGTGTCTCGTCCTGTGTCCCGCCAGCGCCAAGCGCCGCGTCGGCGAGGACTTTTCGAAGGTCTGCGATGGCGTACCGGACGGCCGGCGGCACCACGCGCATTGTGGAGACTGGGTCGCGCATGGAGTCCCAGGAGATCGTGTCCCAGAACTCCAGGCGCAAGAGCTCCCCGTACTGCGCCTGCACGGCGTCCGCGGGGGCAGCGCCAGCAACTCCTCCTGGTTCCCCGTCTGCTCCCCTGGCGCCAGCACCAGCCCGCCTTCCGTCTCCTGGTCCTCCTCCACCCCCTCCTCCAAGCAGGCCGCCAGCTGCGTACGCAACCTGCGCCTCGGCCTGCTTGCCTGGGGCAAGGGTGTGCCACCCGGCCAGCTGATCGGGCGGTCCACACAAATGCGCCACGCATCCGATGTGGTGCACGCGCGCGCTCGCTCCGCCGCGCCTCACCTTGGGAGCCCTCGCGGGAACTTCCCCCAGGCACGTGGCACACATGGCCAGGCTTCACGAGGTCGGGGCGGAGACGACCCAGCGCGCCCCCCGCTGCCGCAGCGGCGACCGCCGCAGCTGGCGCATGCGCGTCCGCGCTCGCAGGGCGTCGCCGCCGCCGCCGCTGCGCCGCCTCGTCGACGTCGACCTCCATCGCCCCGCAGGTGAAGGAAGGGAAAAGGGATGGGCGGAGAAGTTGAACGAGGTGAAGAGGGCCCAGCCGGGCAACGGCTGCGGCGACTCGGCAACTCCTCCTCCTCCTCCTCCTCCTCCTCCTCCTCCTCCTCCTCCTCCTCCTCCTCCTCCTCCTCCTCCTCCTCCTCCTCCTCCTTCCTCCTCCTCCTCCTCCTCCTCCTCCTCCCCCCCCCTCCACCTACTCCCCTTCCTCCTCCTCATCGGGTCGCCTACGGCTCCGGGGGAAACCGTGCAACGGCAGGATCCGTGCCCGTCGATCCGACCCTCAGTCATCGAGCCTCGATCATCAGTCGTCGATCTTCGGCCTTCGGCCGCCGATCTTCGACCCTCGATCATCGACCTTCGACCCTCTGCTGCTCTGCTGCTCCTGCTCCTGCTCCTGCAACTCCTGCTGTGCTCCTCCTCGGACGGCGGCCTGCGTGATGGGCACGGGCACCACCCACCGCAAGGCTGCCAGCCGCAGCGGGCCGTGGTGCGCCATTTAGGCAAACGGCCTGGATCCGCCGTCAGGGATTCACGATACAGTGGAGGCCGGTCCAGAAGAAACCGTCCACTAAGAAAACCAACGCAGAGACCCAAGGACGTCCACTGATGTTTGGCGTGGGAGCGTCACGCTTTCCGTAGAACAACCATCGAAACCTAAGAAACCCAGGCACCCTGGAGGCAAGCAGGGTGTTTCTTGGCATGGGTCTCCTCTGTATCTTACATCGAGGCAGACGTGCATGGGCCTTTTCGGACGTCTGCGAGCAGGCAATTTGCGAGCAGTGGAACGCGTTCGGTGCGCCGTGTGCCCGTGGCGGACAGACCCAAGCCGGAGCACGACGCGAACGAGCTGCCGTGGTGCGTGCGCTGCCAGCCCGCTGGAGTTAGGTCGGGCATGATCCCCTACAGGCGGATTCTGGACGGAAGACAAAACATACCCCCCCAGCAAAAATCAGAAGTAGTCAAGAGGAGCCGACAAATCGTCCCCGTACTTTGTTTGACTCTCTTGGAATATTCCCCTTGCAGAGGGACAGGCCCGACTTCATGCTGGAGCCGAAGGCCCGAATCAGGAATTGACGAAGGCTTGCGCGAGGCGCACGCCTGGGCTGGGATCGCGCCGCTGCAGGACACCTCCGCCTGCGGCGGGAGCTGCCGTCCGCGGCCTGCCGTGGCTGTGTGGCCAGAAGCGAGGGCGCGGCGGCTTCCGCCACGTGAGTGTCCTCCCTGGGGCCTAGGGGAACGAAGAATGACACAAACATGAGAACCCGCAGGTCCGCGCGGATTTCTCGGATCGGCGCTTGGGACCCCCGCGCGGCGCCTCTGGCGCCGCCATTGGCGCGCTCCGCGCGCCAAGGAGGGGGGTCCAGCGCCAATCCGAGAAATCCGCGCGGACCTCGGAGTTTTTATGCTTATGATTTTGTTCGATCCCCCACCTCCCCCGCCCTGGCCCCGAAACCGCTTCTTCCCCCTTGTCTGCGTCTGCCTCTGTTGTCGCCGGACAATGAGCGCCTGCCGTCTCCCGGCCCGCCCGAGCTCGCGTGCGGACTGCCTCTGCCGCGCTGCGACGTAACAAAGTGTGGCCAAGGCGTCGGGCTGGTCGCGTGTCTGCCTGCGAGCATGGCGTCGACGGCGAGGGCCCGCCCTTGGGACACCACGAGACGTGTTGAAAGAAGGAGGAGGAAGAGGAGGAGGAGGAGGAGGACAAGGGCGGATGGTTTCAGAAAGGCCCGCCGCGCCGCCAGCGCCAAGGGCAATCGCGTGCTGAGCAAGCTTGACGAGCTTCGCCTGCCCGCCGTGCCGCTCGCCGACGACGTGCCGAGCCGCCGGGGACTGCTGGGCTGAGAGGCTCGGCTGCGCGACGCAGCCTGCGCTCTGTCGGCCGCTGGCGCTGCGCGGGACTCGTGGTACCCGTCGCGCGCTAGCCATCGGAGGGAGCCATCCGCATCCCTCTATGCCGCGTCAAGCCTCATTCAACTCCTCGTCCACCTCCTCCTCCTCCTCCTCCTCCTCCTCCTCCTCCTCCACCTCCTCCTCCACCTCCTGGCGGATGCTCCTCCTCCTCCTCCTCCTCCTCCTCCTCCCTCCTTCCCCCTCCCACCCTCCCCCTCCCTCCTCCCTGCCTCCTTCCTCCTCCTCCCTCCTCCCTCCCTCCTCCTCCCCTCCTCCTCCTCCCCCTCCCTCCCCCCTCCTCCCTCCTCCTCCCTCCTCCTCCTCCTCCCTCCTCCTCCTCCCTCCTCCTCTCCTCCACTCCCATCTCCCCCTCCTCCTGTTCCTCCTCCGCCCCTCCTCCTCCTCCTCCTCCTCCTCCTCCTCCTCCTCCTCCTCCTCCATCATCATCATCATCATCATCATCATCATCATCATCATCATCATCATCATCATCATCATCATCATCATTATCATCATCATCATCATCATGATCATCATCATCATCATCATCATCATCATCATTATCATCATCATCATCATCAGCATCAGCATTAGCATCATCACCACCACCACGACCGTCACCATCAGCATCAGCATCATCATCATCATCATCATCCTCCTCCTCATCATCACCACAATCATTATCATCATCAGCAGCAGCATCATCATGATCATCATCATCATCATCAGCATCATCATCATTATCATCTTCATCAACAACAGCAGCATCATCATCATAATCAGCATCGCCATCGTCATCATCATAATCGGCATCATCATCAGCATCATCATGAGCATCATCATCATCATCATCATTATCATCATAAGCATCAGCATCATCAGCATCATAATCATCATCAGTATCATAATCATCATCATCAGCACCAGCATCATCCTCAGCAGCAGCAGCATCACCACCATCATCATCATCAACAGCAACATCAGCATCAGCAGCATCATCATCAGCATCATCATTCCAAGCATCGTCATCATCATCAGCACCATCATCAGCACCATCATCAGTATCATCAGCAACATCATCATCACCATCAACATCATCATCACCATCGCCAGCATCATCAACAGCATCACCCGCATCAACGCCATCATCAGCACCAGCATCGGCATCATCCGCACCATGATCAGTATCATTATCAGCATCAGCATCATCAGCATCATCATTATCATCATCAGCATCGTCTCATCACCATCATCATCAGTATCATCAGCGGCATCATCATCACAATCCTCAGCTTCGTCCTCACAACCTGCAGCATAATCAAAAACATCATCATCAGCAGCATCACTACCATCACCATCACTATCACCATCACTATCATCCTCATCAGCAGCAGCAGCAACATCACCAGCACCATCATCATCAGCTGCAGCACCATCATCATAATCATAGTCATCAGAATCATCAGCATCACCACCATCAGCATCAGCATCAGCATCATCATCATCATCATCATCATCATCATGATCACCATGATCATGCTCATTATCGCCACCACGATCACCAGCATCAACACAAGCACCAGCGTCAGCATCAGCACCAGCATCTTGAGCATCACATCCATCACCAGCCTCAGCAGCAGCAGCATCATCAGCATCACCATCATTATCAGCAGCAGCATCATTATCCTCATCAGCATCATTCCCATCATCAGCAGCATCATGATAAGCAGCATCAGCATCAGCATTAGCATCATCCCTGCCTACAGGCCCTCCTTGGCCCTCGCTGCCTACAGGCACCCCCTCCGCCCTGCCTACAGGTGCCTATGCAGGCCCCTCCCCCCGCCTCCAAGCACTCCCTCT
>CAUYUJ010018060.1:351531-421531 GCA_963575745.1 Prorocentrum cordatum
AAAAGTTATGAGTCTTCACCAGAGACGCAGGAAACCTCTCAGAAGGCCGGAGGGCTCCTGGGGAGCCCCGCCGCCTTCTGAGAGAGCATTCTCCTTCTCGCTTCCCCCCCTCGCTCGCCGCCAAAGTGAGGATGCAGGGTCCAGGACGCTCGACCCTTGGAAGTCCCAGTTACAATTTGGAGCTCCTTGCCTTGAGCGTCAACACTGGCTCGGGACGGGCCGACACAGTATGGATGCAAGGGTAACCTTGATGAAGCAGGGCATCCTCACTATGGATTTCGACCGTAGTCCACACGTCCGCTCCGTAAGATAGGGAACGACGTTCGCGCGGCGATGCTCCGAAGAAAGTCCGACGTGAAACCGACGCGAGTCCGACGTAAAGCCGACCCGAGTCCGAAGTAAAGCTGACGGGAACCCAACGAAATTAGGTCGACGCATCCCTCCTCGAAGCCTGTCTATCCCTGACGCCAGAGGAAGAACAGCGGCACAGACATAAACTTCCAGAGGTCCGCGCGGATGTCTTGGACAGACGCTGGACTTCCCTGGAGGCGCCTCCGGCGCCACCCCTGGCGCGCTTCGAGCGCAAGGGAAGGGGGTCCACCGCCGATCCAAGAAATCCGCGCTAAGCTCTTCGGTGGCAACTCACTGGAGCCCCCATACCATCTTGCCGGCTCTTGCGAATCGACGTTAATCGACGCTAGTCCACGCTGATCGACGCTAAATCGACGCTAATCGACGCTGACCGACGCGAAGTCGGCGTTATCTCATCGACTGCCAAGCGCTCATCGACGCAGATCGACGCGAGAGACGAAATTTAGAGGGTGTAGTCAACCCGTACCATAAGCTGACTACCTACCAAACCATCCCAACTTACCCCGAACACCCGAACTTCGGGCTGGGGGGGCAATTACGGGCTCCACGCGTATTTTTGTTCAATGTTCCCAGACCCCCCGCCTCTGGAAATGGAGGGCAAATCGGGCAATTCGGGCTGGGTTGGGGTGGCTTGGTGGGCGGTGGTACAGTGGAGACCAGCCCACAAGAAACCTTCCACAAGAAACCGAAACCTGAGACCCAGGCCGTCCACTGATTTTGGTGTGGGAGCGTCACGCTTTCCGTCGCAAAACCATCGAAACCCAAGAAACCCAGGGCACCCTGGAGGCAAGCAGGGTGTTTCTTGGCATGGGTCCTCACTGTAAGCTGACGTCTCCCCGGGGCCCTGGGGGCCTTTTCTCTGCCGGTGGGGACGGCGATCTGCCCCCGCAGGCCGTGTGGGCGACCGGAGAAGGCAAGAGCGTCCAAGTCTGAGGACACCCAGCCGGAGCTGACGTGGAAGGCGGGATACTGCTGCAACGAGTGCGCAGGCAGGGACCCCGGCGAAGAGTGGGCGGTGGGAAGCGCCATGCACTACGCCCACTGCGAGAAGGAGCCCCGCGGTCAGGACCGAGGCGACGGCCATGCAGGCCAGGGGGCAGCAGCGCGGGAGAAGCGGCAAAGGCTCCTTCGCTTCCCGGAGGCCCACCCGACGCAGCCCGGCAGCCAGCCCCGGGCCACGGCCCGGGTCGAGCCGGGGGGGCCGACCGAGGGCGCCGGCCGCAGCCCCGCGGGGGCCGCCGGCAGCGAGGCCGCGAGCTCGGAGCGCCCACCGCCATCCCCGCCGACGCGGGAGCAGTCGGGCGAGGGGCGAGGCGGAGCACGGGCGGGCCCAGGAGGTGGAGGCGGCGCACAGGACTGAGACGGAGGCACGCGCCACGAAGAGCGCGGAGCACATCGGATTGGAAGCCCCGGCGTCACCGCGCAATGGTCAAGGTCGAGCCAGAGGCGGAGGTGACGACGCCCAGCGAGCAGGAGACAGCGGCGAGGATGACGCACCGGCTGTCGGCCAAACGAGTGCACTATAGGGAGACCGGGGCCCGGCCTGCCTCGAGGGCCCAGGGCCGCGGGTCTCGGCCGAGCCCAGCCCGAAGCCCGCCGTCGACGCCAGGGGGGGCGAAATCCCCGGCGGGACGCACTCCACTGCCCCAACCAGGGCCGCGCGCAGCTCCCCAAGGTCGGGACACCCTGCCCCGACCAGGGTCGGCGGCAGGAGAGCCAAGCGTCCCGCGGGCCCGCGCTCCTCTGCCCCGGCCAGGGCGGCGCCCGGAACCAGACGGCCAGGAACCGCCACCGCAGCTGGGATCACGCTCGCCACCGGCGGAGCAAGAGGAGAAGGACCGGGGGGGGCGCACCTCGATCGGCGGGGGCGGCGTCGTCGGCAGGACCCCCAATCGGGAGGGCGCCTGTGGGGCCGCATGCGGAGGGCCCACCGCCGTCGTCGGTGGGCGCGCCGGTGGCGAAGCCGAAGCCTCCCCCGTTCTCCCTGCGCAGGAACTTCAGGGTCACGGGGGCCCTCAGGGACGACGGCCTGGGCTTCATGAGCGCAAGGACCTGGGCTCAGGAGGAGGAACTTGTGACGGTCGATCCACTAGCTGTCGACGGGTACCTGGCGGAGACCGACGGACAAAGCCAAGGGGGCTCGGACCTGGGGTGGCAGTTGAGGCAGCTAGCGCGCGATGACACCCGGCAAGCAGGAGGCAGGCCGGACGGCAGCTACAAAACGGAGCTCCAGGGGCTCGTGGACGAAGCGGCGGCGGCTTCGGTGGCCCGCAGCACCCGCCCCACCCGCGGCGCTGCGTGGAGGCAGTGGACGACGTTCTGCCACATCCGTCGGCGCTCGCCCGCGCTGCGCGGGGAGACGAGGGAGGATCGACACCATGGCCCACCTGTACAACAGTCTGCACAAGTCGCATTGCACAATCCGCTCGTATCTCCTCGGCATCCACCCCCAGCAAGCGATGTTGGCAGAGGCAGACCCGCTGGCAGGGAAGCCCCGCATCTGGATGGCGCTCAACGGCATCGAGAGGTGGCAAGGGCCTGGGCAGAGGAAGCTGCCGGTGACAGTCAAGATGCTGAAGCGGATCAGGAACATGCTGAGCCCGAAAGACTGCGCGAACGATGCCGCCGTGTACCTGTGTGTGATCTTCGCTTTCTTCTTCATGATGCGGGTCGGGAAGTACGCCCGCTCTGGACACTGGGACGTGCAGAAGGTGCTGACGAGGCTGGACATCGCTCCGAAGTGCAAAGGGGAGCAGGTCAGCCGCTTCGCCGCGGCGGACGAGGTGGTTCTCCGGTTCAAATCCTCGAAGGCAAATCAAAATAGAGCAAGCCAGGCGGGGAACCACTACCGCTCGAACGACCTGGAAGGGATCTGCCCAGTGAGGGCGGCGGAGTGCTACAATCGTTGGTTCCCAAACAGGCTGACAGGCAAGGAGGCGCATCTCCTGCTCGCGAGGTGGGAGGGCGGGGGCCCGATCACACGCGAGCGCATCCAGGAGTTGCTCCAGAAGGCGGCGGCGCTGGAGGACTATCCGCCGGATCGGCTCAAGGACCATTCGCTCCGCATCGACGGGGCGACCGCCCTCTTGCCACTGCTTCCAGGACACCGAGCTGGTAAAGCGGTGGGGGAGGTGGAACAGCGGCGCGTTCCTCCTCCACCAGTGCTTGTGGGAGGCAAACGAGGACGCGGCAGGGGTCCCAGAGGCAATGGCCAAGTCAGTGGCGAACCTGCACGTAGGATACAAGGCTCTACAAGGCTCTGGCAGCTGGAGGCCGCCAGGCCCCCGCTGGAGGATGAGGGAGGCGAGCTGCAGCAGGCCAGCGCAGGATTGTCAGCAGTCTGGGGGAGGCCGACCCGAGGCAGAGCCAGAGGAGTATAGGCTGGAGTGCAGAGCTGCGTCGGGCCAGTGCAGGATTGTCAGCAGTCTGGGGGTCGTTGGCCCAAGGCAGCCCCAGATGCGCAGTGCAGTCGCGAGGCGGCGGGGCGAAGTCCGCCAGAGCGGTCCCCGAGGAGAGAGGTGGAACGAGGTGTCGGGGCGTAGTCCGCCAGAGCGGTCCCCGAGGAGAGCGGTGGAGGTGAGTTGAGGGGACGGGGCGTAGTCCGCCAGTGCGGTCCCCGAGGAGAAAGGAGTGGTGGCCAAAGCCGCCGAAGGCGACACAGGTGCGCGCGCGGACGGACTGCCGCGCCTGTGATGCCAAAACGCTGCACCCGCTTGTCGGTTTTCCAAGCACGAGCCCACTCAAACCGGGTCGTTTTCAAAATGTGGCTCTCGCCTTAGCGCCACGCGCATTCGTTTCAAAGCTGTGCAAGGAGATTCACGGATTGAGGGCGGGTCGTTTTCAAAATGCGGCTGTCGCCATAGTGCCGCGCATAATCGTTTTAAACACTTCAGTGTTTTAAAGAGTGAGAGCGGTTCCTTTTCAAAATGTGGCTCTCGCCTTAACGCCGCGCACATTCGTTTTAAACACGTAAAAGAGTTTCACGGGTTCCCATGATCAGCGTACCAACAATCATGTGTTTGGAAAGATTCAAGGTTATGAGGGTGCAAGAGGTACGTTGGTTCGCTGTTTCGAAGTATCAGGAATGGCGTTCTGGTACGATTCAAAGACTGTCAAGACGCAACAGACAGGTTGATCCGTGGCGTTGAAATGCCGAGAATATTGTTTTGGTATGCTTCAGGATCTTCAAAAGGTTATCTTCCAACGAGGCAGTTCCCTCAGTGGAAATGAACCGTTGTAGGGGCCTATGAAGATGGAGCTGGGAGGGAGGGTTTATTTCAACAACGTTGATGGCTCTTTGGTTTCCACTGGTGCTCCTCCTCCTCCTCCTCCTCCTCTTCCTCCTCCTCCTCTCCCTCCTCCTCGATCCTCGCTCCGACACCTCGCTCGTCCTCTCTCGTCATCGCTGCTCCTCGCCGGTCCTCGCTCCTCCTGCTATTGCTCCTCCTCCTCCTCCTCCTCCTCCTTATCGTCATCGCTGCTCCTCCTCATCTTCCTTGTCTCTCCTCCTCATCTTCCTATTCTCTCCTCCTCCTCCTCCTCCACCTCGTCCTCCTCCACCTCCTCCTCCTCCTCATCGCGCCTCCGAGGTCGGCCTCTCAACGGGGCGATGGACCAGATCGCACCCAAATTCGTGACGCAACGAACATGTCACGAATTTCGGCGCCGCGCCCGAGGGCGCATTCCTCGACGGTGGATCCACAAACCGCTCGATGAGAGCGGGGGTGACTCCCCAAATTCCCGTCGAAGGATTTGGCCCGAGGTATGGCCGAACGTATGGCCGCAAACTATGAGTGGGGCGGGAAACGTCATTCACAGCCGCTGGCAAGGAAAACGGTTACATGGACCCCTCCTGGTGACAGCCGGTGGCCGATAGCCTTCTGCAGTACCTCCGACTTTGAGGACGTGACGTGCGGTCGGCGAACTATTACATTCTGTGTGTCTCGCAGTCGCACAGCCTCCAATCTGTCGTTGGTGGCCGCCTCATCCTTAAAGATGGGTTTAGGTACGTTTGAAGCCTATAGCGCGCTTGGAAGTCCTCCTCCTCCTCCTCCTCCTCTTCTTCTTCTTCTTCTTCCTCCTCCTCCTCCTCCTCCTCCTCCTCCCCCTGCTCATCCTCCTTCTCCGCCTCCTCCTCCTTCTCCGCCTCCTCCTCCTCCTCCCCCTCCCCCTCCTCCTCCTCCTCCTCCTCCTCCTCTCCTCCTCCTCCCCTGCTCATCCTCCTTCTCCGCCTACTCCTCCTCCTCCTCCTCCTCCTCCTCCTCCTCCTCCTCCTCCTCCAACTCCTCCTCCTCCTCCTCCCCCTCCCCCTCCCCCTCCCCCCTCCCCGCCCCTCTCCCTCTCCCCCACTCCTCCCCGTTCTTCTCCTCCTCCTCATCCTCCTCCTGCTCATCATCATCATCATCATCATCATCATCATCATCATCATCATCATCATCATCATCATCATCATCATCATCATCATCATCATAATCATCATCATCATCATCATCATCATCATCATCATCATCAGCATCAGCATCAGCATCAGCATCAGCATCATCATCATCATCATCACATTCATAAACATCATCATCATCATCACCACCATCATCAGCATCATCATCAGCAGCAGCAGGATCATCATCATCATCATAATCCTCATCATCATTAGCAGCACCACCACCACCAGCATAATCATCATCGTCATCAACATCCGAATAATCATCATCATCATCATCATCATCATCATCATCATCATCGACATCAACGTCGTCATCAACATCACCAACATCATCAGCATCGTCAGCAGCATCATCACCATCACCATCAACAAAATCATCATCGTCATCATCATCACCAACATCATCCGCATCATCATCACCGTCATCGCCATTGTCGACACCATTAATTTCAGACTCATCATCATCATCATCATCATCATCATCATCATCATCATCGTCGACAGCTTCATCATCACCATCGTCATCTTCAACTGCAGCATCACCATCATCATCACCCTCGCCATCCTCGTCCCCATCCGCATCCTCAATATCATCGTCATCAACATCATCAGCATCATCGGCATCATCATCATCGTCGTCGTAATCAGCATCATCATTATAACCACTGGCATAACCATTCGAATCCGCCGGCCCCCATGTGGGGCCACCAGGCTGTAGGCCGAAGGTTCGCAGTTCCCTGAACCAGTTGCAGCTTCCAGTTTCCACTGTTACAGTTCTGATTATTGCTGCTTACCGTTCCTTGGTGATGGGTTGCGCGAGGGGGGGAGACCCAAAACGGCATTTTTACCACGCCCTGAGCGTGTTGTCTGACACCCCTCACGCACATCGGCGGGGTCAGGGTCCAAAAACACAGCGGATGTGCCACATTGCTGAAATTCCGTGGCACCCCTCACGCAGATCGGCGGGGTCAGGGTCCAGCAACACAGGGGACGTGCCACATTTCTGCAATTCGGTGGCACCCCTCACGCAGATCGGCGGGGTCAGGGTCCAAAAACATATCGAATTCCCAACATTTCTGAAATTCGGTGGCACTCCTCACGCGGATCGACAGGTTCAGGGTGCAAAAACATAAAGGATTTACCGCATTTCTAAAATTCGGCGGCACCCCTCACGCAGATCCGTAGGGTCAGGGTCCAAAAACACACGGATGTGCCACATTTCTGAAATTCGGCGGCACCCATCACGCAGATCCGTAGGGTCAGGGTCCAACAACACAGGGGATGTACCACAAATTCCGTGGCACCCCTCACGCAGATCGGCGGGGTCAGGGTCCAAAGACACATGGGATGTGCCACATGTCTCAAATTCGATACCACCTCTCATGCAGATCGGCGGGGTCAGGGTCCGAAAACAGGGGGTATTCCCAACATTTCTGAAATCCGGTGGCACTCCTCACGCGGATCGACAGGGTCAGGGTCCAAAAACACAGGGGATTTGCCACATTCCTGAAATCTGGCCGCACCCCTCACGCAGATCCGTAGGGTCAGGGTCAAAAACACATGAGATTTGCTACATTTCTGACATCCGGTGGCACCCCTCACGCAGATCCGTGGGGTCAGGGTCGAAAGACAAACAGGTGCTGACACTGCTTCACGGCGGCGCCCAGACCTCATGATCTAGCTTTTGCACTTCCCATTATCCGAGACAGGGGGCCCGCGGCATGGGGCGAAGCCCTTACGGATCACCATCAGAAGCATCATCAGCAACAGCATCAGCATCAAACGTAGAGTCACAGCCATGATCGTCGTCAGCATCATCATCATCATCAGCATCATCATCATCATCATCATCATCATCAACAACATCATCATGATCATGATGATCATCGTGATCATCACCATCCTCATCATCATCACCATCATTACCAACATCATCATCAGTATCATTATCGGCACCAACATAAGCATCATTATCACCACCACCATCATCGTCAGCCTCATCATCATCCTCAGCATCGTGGCCATACTCAGCATCATCATATTAATGATCATCCGCAGTCCCATCCTCATCAACCGCATCACCATCATCATCACCATCATCTGCAGATTCATCATCATCAGCACAATCGTCATCAGCCTCATCACCATCATCATCGACATCATCCTCGTCATCGCCATCGTCAGCATCGTTAACACCAGACTCAGCACCATCATATTCAAACGCAGCATCGCCATCATTATCGTCATCATCATCATCACCCTCGCCATCATCATCCCCATCCGCATCCTCAACCTCATCGTCATCAGCATCATTCGGCGACACGTGAGAGTGACCCTAGGCAAGAGTGCCCTTTGGTGCGCGGCCTTAGGGGGGCCCGTGGGGGCCTGGCGCAACCGCGCAAGCCGAGGCCGTCGGATTGCATCAACGATCGGTGGGGCGCGCTTCGACAGATCCCTAGGGCCAGCAAGCAATTGCGGACCTCCGCCAATTCGTTCCGGGCGCCCCAGAACACCCGCCCGAGGGCTCTGCGAAGCCAGACGCAATCGGGCGCCACCGCGGAGTGTTCTGGCACTGCCGGGCCGCATCGCGATGACGTCTGACCGGGTCGGGCGTCAAGGCCGAAACCGAGCCGAAACTTGGCCCCCCCGCGGCCGCAAAAAACTTTCAATAGTAAAGAATTGAGTTGTAAAGCGCGGAGTGCGAAAAATTATTCAAAGTTAGTCAAAGTTGATCAAAGTTATTCCGCGACGATTTGGGACCGGTCCCAAAGCGGAGAGCACGTCGCCCGCTCGACTGGGACCCCCTTGCCAAACGAAGCACGCGGCAGAATGCACCGTGCATGCGTTGCGATCGATTGCGAGGCGCGCACCCTGAATCAAGCGCGCTCTGATGCGATCGCAGACTGGTGCAGCGTGCGCCGACACGAGGCCGAGCGCACTCCTCAGGAAAATATGTCCGACCCTATTAGGGCCAACACTAAAGGTCACTCTGGCCAAGGGTCACTCTTACGTGTAGCCAAAGAATCATGAGCATAATCGGCATCATCATCGTCGTCGTAATCATCATCATCAGCATCATCCGTATCCTCACCGGCATAGACATCAGCATCACGATCAGCATCATCATCAACAACAACATCAGCATCAGCCGTAGGGTCACAGCCATCATCATCATCATCAGCATCATCAGCATCACCAGCGTATGTATTATCGTCCTCATCACCATCAACAGCAGCCGTCGCATCATATTCCGGATCAGCATCACCGTCATCATCATCATCCTCATCGTAATCATGACCAGCATCAGAACCAACATGATAGTCATCATCATCACCACCACCATCATCACCATCAACGCCAACATCATCATCATCGTCATCACCATCATCATCATCATCATCATCATCAGCATCATCATCATCATCATCAGCATCACCATCAGCATCATCAGCAACATCATCATCATCGTCATCGCCAGCATCGTCACCAGTGTCATCAGCATCAGCAGCAGCACCATCGTCATCATCATGATCATCATAATCGCCATCATCATCAGCATCACCACCACCACCATCACCCCCACCATCATCATCATATAATCAGCATCAGTATCATCAGCATCTTCCTCATCCTCATCATCAGCACCATCATCATCACCATCACCATCACCATCACCATCATCATCATCAGCAGCATCATCATCTTCATCATCACCATCACCATCACCATCACCATCACCATCACCATCACCATCACCATCACCATCATCATCATCATCATCATCATCATCATCATCATCATCATCCATCGTCATCATCAGGTACATGCCAGACCTTCCCTTGAGCGAGTGCGGCTGGGGGAGGTCTGGCATGCTACCCTCCATTGCCTCGCATGCTCCCACTGGCAATGTTCCCTTCCCCTCTCTCCGATGATGATCTCTACGAGGATCTGACCTTCCTTCCAAAACATGATACGATCATCATCATCCTCATCATCATCATCACCATCACCATCACCATCATCATCATCACCATCACCATCAACAACAACAACATCATCATCATCAGCAGCATCAACATCATCATAATCATCATCATCATCATCTACCTCCTCCTCCTCCTTCTCCGCTCCTTCCCTGCCTCCACGCTCCTTGCGCCTCGCTTGGCTCCACGCTCCTCGATCCTCGTTCCTTCACATCCCCCTCATCCTCATCCACATCCCCCTCCTCCTCCTCCTTCTCCTCCTCCTCTTCCTTCTCCTCCTCCTCCTCCTTCTCCTCCTTCTCCTAGCTCCCCCCCTCCTCCTCCTCCTCCTCCTCGCTCCTCCTTCTCCTCACCTCTTCATCCTCCTCCTCGCTCCTCCTCCTCCTCCTTGCTCCTCCTCCTCCTCCTCCTCCTCCTCCACCTCATTCCAGCGTCTTGACTGTCTTGCCCCATCCAGTGTAAGGGTAATCCTTGCCCCACGCACTGTGGACGAGGCAGGGCAGAGCCCTGGGATCGTGGACGCGCTAGCACAGGCCAGCGCCAACCCTGGCCTCTCAAGACCACGTCGCGACCCTGGGCCGGCAACGCAATAGGTCCCAAAACCTCGGGCCGGTGGAGGGTACAGTCATCGTGCTACCATGCGGAGCGCTGGATAATGAGTATCGTTTAACCGATCCCCATCCCCAGCGGCGTGGCCTGGGCCCCTCTGGCCGACTTACCCCTAGATGCGGATATAGGTCGTTCCCTTCGGGTTTCGAGGGGGTGTATCCCCAACTGAGGTGGCAGTTTGGTGGGGGTCTCGAAGGGGATGGGGATGGGGGTGGAGGAGGAGGGGGAGGAGGGGGGGGAGGAAGGGGAGGGGGAGGAGGGGGAGGAGGCGGAGGAGGAGGAGGAGGGGGATGGGGACGGGGACCGGGGAAACGATACCGCGACAAGGAACGAAGGGGCTCCCCTGGCCACGGCGAGCCTCCCCCTCTCCTCCACGAGCATAGGCATAGGCCGCCCGACCCGGACCCGAGGCGCGGCCCGAGGTCCAGAGCCCCTCCCGAGCCCGAGGAGGCCCCTGCGTCGGCGCCTTGCCTGCAGGAGCGGGGGCCGGCTCCCGGGTGGCTCCCAGAGGCCCCAGTCTGAGGTCGGGCGTGTCCCCCTGCAGGGGGGGACGTTGGAGGAGAAGTAAGACAGAGTCAAGATGCACTCAAGAAGAATCACACATCGCCAAACAAAAACTCAAAACATCGTCCCCAGACCATTTTTTGACTATTTCTGAATATTCCTCCTGCAGAGGGACACGCCCGACTTCACCTTAGTCGGCCAGAGAATATCGAAAGGGATCGGCTGACCCCCGCCAGCGCCGCTGTCCCCCAAATGTCGGGTCACGCGCGACTCGGGACGATCCGCGCACCCCCAAAACTGCTCGCGGCGCGGCGCGGCTGCCGGAACGAATCCCGCGGCTGGAAGGCCGCCGAGAACCGACGGAAGCGCATCCTTAGATGCTCATTTTGGGGACCTTCTTGGAGCCACTCGCTCCACACGTACGTCGAAGCTGCGTCGAACGTCCGTCGACTCGAGTCGAACCTGAGTCGAACTTGAGTCGAACCTGAGCCGAGCCGGGTCGAACCTGAGTCGAACTTGAGTCGAACAGATCCCTCCTGGACCCCAGAAAGGTCTCCAAAATGAGTATCGAAGCATACCGAGGCTGGAACAAAAACCGCCGAGCACCTCGAGCCTCGCACTCCCCGACGGGAAAGCCCCGCGCCGAGGCCCAGGGTCCAGGAGGCGTCCGTCGCGCCCAGCAGCAGCACGCCCCGCTCGGCGTCGAACGCGAAGCCCGCCGCCCCCCGACGCCCAGAGGGGGGGTCCCCGGCGCCCGCCGCCAGGCCCACCTCCTCCTCCTCGTCCTCGTCCTCCTCCTCCTCCTCCGTATCCCAGTTCTCCTCCTCCTCCTCCTCCTCCTCCTCCTCCTCCTCCTCCTCCTCCTCCCTCGCCTCCACCTCCGTATCCCAATTCTCCTCCTCGTCCTCCTCCTCCTCCTCCTCCTCCCGACGGACTGGCTTTCTCAGTCCGCGGGCCCCGGGCCCAGGCATCCTCGCGCCGCGGAGTGCGCTCTCCAGCGCGGGCTCCGGGCAGGAAGTGATATCGCACGGTGGGCGCGGCGGCCACGAGGCGGAGGCCGTGTGGTGTCTACGCCGCGCGCCGAGAGTGTGGTGATAGGTCGGTTGCCCAGGCCATGCGGTGTGAGTTCGGTGGTGATAACTGAGGATCGTCTGATGGTGGAGGGCTCAGGGTGAAATCCATCTGGGCCTTTCCGCCTCGAAAATCAATCCGTCGTGTGATCAACCTGTTGCAGATCCAAGCCTCGAACTTCCATCGAAACGGCATTTCAAATTTCACCGGTTGCCATCCACCCAAAGCAAATGCTCGGGTTAAGCTGTGCGGTGAAATAGTTCCGGTGGCATCATTGCAGTGCACGCCGCGTGGCGTAAGACACGCGGTACTTTCAGGCTGGACGCTGCAATCTGTGGTCCAAGCTGTGTGGTATACGCCGGGTGGTGGAAGTGCACAAAAGACCTTCCACAAGAAACCCGACCCGGAGACCACAGGGCGTCCACTGCTTTTTGGCGTGGGAGCGCCACGGTTTACATCGCAAAAACCATCGGAACCGAAAAAACGCCCGGGGCACTCTGGAGGTAAGCAGGGTGCTTCTTGGCATGGGCCTCCACTGCACTTAGCTTTAGGTCGGACATGTCCGCCTACAAGGGGATCTTGGCAGAAACATGAAAATACCCCGAACAAGCGCAAGAATTGTGAAAACATGGTCGATACATCGTCCCCAGACCACTTTTTGATAATTTTTGAATATTCCTTCTGTAGAGGGACGTGCCCGCCTCAAAATCAGAGTATCGTTTAAGCGATCCCCATCCCCAGCGGCGTGGCCTGGACCCCACTGGCCGACTTACGCTCCTAGATGGGGATATAGGTCGTTCCCTTCGGGTTTCGAGGGGGTGCATCCCCAACTGGGGTGGCAGTTTGGTGGGGGTCTTGAAGGGGCTGGGGATGGGGACTGGGGACCGGAAAACAATACCGCGACGAGGTCCAGAGCCCCTCCCGAGCCCGAGGAGGCCCCTGCGTCGGCGCCTTGGGGATGGGGACGGGGATGGGGACGGGGAGGGGGATGGGGACCGGGGAAACGGTACCGATGCAGAGGGACGTGCCTTACGATCAGCGATGTGGCGCAAGCTGTGCGGCCGCCCAGCGCTCGAGGGCGCCCACGGGGCGCCCACGGCTGGGCACGGGCCGGCACCCGGCGAGACCTCGGCACGCACCCCTCGGCGCCCACGCGGCGCCCACGCGGCGCCCACGCGGCGCCCACGCGGCGCCCACGAGGCGCCCACGAGGCGCCCACGAGGCGAGGAGGAGGAGGAAGACGAGGAAGAGGAGGGGGAGGAGGAGGGGGAGGGGGAGGGGGAGGAGGAGGGGGAGGAAGGGGAGGGGGAGGAGGGGGAGCAGGCGGAGGAGGCGGAGGAGGAGGAGGCCCCAAAGGCGCCCACGAGGCGCCCACGAGGCGCCCACGAGGCAGCCCACGAGGCAGCCCACTCGGCAGCCCACGAGGCAGCCGCCGTGGCCTCCACCGGCCCTCCTGCGAGCTCTCTCCGAGGGGGGGCCATGCCGCCCGCGGCGGCGACGGGCGCCGGCCCCGGCGGCGATCGACGACGCCGAAGGAAGACTCGCGGACCTCAGCGACCTGCACCGGCTCGTTGGCGCCTGCGGCGCCGCCGGCCGGGCGCCGACGGGCGGCGCCACCACCCCTGTGATCTCTCCCGTGGCCCTGGTGGAAAGTAAACGGCAGGGCCTCGCTTGAGCCGTGCTCCAAAGAAAACACGGCCCCTGGAGAAGTCTCACCGAAGCGGTCCAAAATCCGTTCACCGGAACGGCCTTGGCAGCAAGGGGATCCGAAGGACGTTGTGAACCCTACGCGATCTTTTGTGGCCCTGGAAACGGCAGAACCTGGTTCCAAGGCCACCCTAACGGAGTTGTTGTTTAACGGCGATGTTGGGAATCTGATCTTTGCGGCGCCGAACTCGCGCAGAACGGATTGGAGGAAATAGCGAGCCATACGATCCTACAGTTCAAGCGCGCGAACGTATCCCTCAAACACGATACGAAATGAACTGTACGAAACCACGAACCACGCCTTCTTACAACCGGGTCGGCCACGAACCAGGCCCACCTACAATGCTGAAGCCTAAATCACCGTTGTCTACATCGCCGCTACAGTCGGGGCGCTGAAGAAGGAACCCTTTTCGTTGGGGAATAGCTCCGTGTTCCTTGATTGTTCCACAATTTGCCTTAGGTGTTCCTTTGGTTTTCGACGGGAAATCGAAGTTCAACTTGTGGATAGAAGGGGCCTCGTTCCTTATTTCGGTTCATGAGAGGTCAACGCCCCGACTGTAACGTGTCTACAATTATTAAAACCGTTCTCCGCAAAACAAATGCCCCTCGAGAAAATCGGAAAGACGAGAATTTCGCACCGGAACAATAAAAGAAAAACCGTTCGCAGAGGCGGCCTGGGCAGCCCCGGGATCCGAAAGGCGTCGTGAACCGGTTCGAGAATGGCTCGGACACTGTCTTGATTTGACTACCTACCAAACCACCCCAACCCAACTCGAATATCCTAATTTGACTCGAATTTCGGGTTGGGGGGGTTACGGGTTCCATGTGTTGTTTTTCACTGTTCCCCGACCCCCCACTGGACATGGAGGGAAAATTGAAGCCTTCGGGTTGGGTTGGGGTCGTTTGGGGGGTGGTGAGTTGTACAAAACAAAAAGTGATCTGAACCAGGCCCCCACCAAGAGAGCCCAGAATCGAATCGACATGTCTGATCGGCGATCGAAACGAATCGGATCGGCGGAAATCGGCAGCCACGTCGGGAGAAGTCGAATCGGCAGAAATCGGCAGGCTAGTAGGCCTCCATTGAGAAATCCGAATCCAAATCGGAATCCGAAATCGAACCGAATCGGAATCGGAAGCCGTCGAGGTCGAATCGAATCGAATCGGAAGAATCGAAACGAGCCCTGCCCCACCAAAGGAAACGAACACTGTAAAACAACGTCGCCGAAAACATCCCCCAAATAGGCACTGGAAACCATACAACAAACAGACAAAAACTCATAGAGGTGGAACCAAAAAACTGCCCCGTCGCTTCCGGTGCTCACCAAGGTCCCCGACACGTGGCGCACCGGAAGAGCCGAGGCGTTGGGCTGCTTCGGAGGTCCCAAGATCGGTGAGACGTAAGACTCGGGTTCGAGGGACTCGGGTTGGCCTGGCGGGGCCATCATGAAAATGACGAGACACAGTCTGAAATTTGACGCGAGCCCCCGCTGCAAAAAACCCAGGAACTCAGGACCGCCAAAATCCAGGACGCGTTCGTCCAAAAGCGTCCGGGATATTCTGACACGGGTCAAGCCAGACCCAGGTCAGTCAGGCCTTGCGGAATCCTGCAAGATAACGCGGGGTCCTGCAGGATCCTGCACCCAAGCCCGGGCCAGTGCACCCCTGGCTCTGCAGCATCCTGCAAGATCCGGCACCCTGACTGACCCCCGCTTGCATCGGCCCCCGTCTCCCGAGCCCCCGAAAGTGCAGGCGCACCCGCGTTCCAACGCCCTCGAGTCCCACGCTTCCTCCCCGGCCAGGCCGTGTGGTGGCCCGCCGCGCGAGGACCTCGGAGTCCCAGGAGGCCTCCAGGCGCGCGGCGCTCCGTCGCCGCGCCGTGCTCGAGGGCCCGCGCGGGCGCCCCGAAGAGCGTGCGGTGGCCCCCCGCAGCCCCACGGACTCTTGGCCGCACGCACCGGAAGGGGCCTCATGGATCGGGGGCGCGCAAACATGGATTAGCGATCCATTGATCTGGCGCGCGGTCGCCAATCCATGGATCGGGGGAGGTGCCCTCCCCAAAATGCGGCCGGTGCCGCCTCGTCCGGCGGCGGAAATCCGCGATTTCCCCTGGAAAGGGAACCCGTCGCTAATCCACGCCCCCTTGATCCATGTTTGCGATCACCTGAATGGATGCGGTCGGAGCACAGCCAGACCTAGGCCAGAAGAACATCCTTCAAGAACATGAGACCCTCCGCTGTGAATGGGGTTGAAGTACAAAGGGTACAGAACCCCTGATCCGCTGGTAGAGGGAAGGAGGGATAGATGGATGTCTTTCCCTCCTGCACGATCAAAGGTCTGATCGATTTGTCCCAATACCTGAGCCCAAACGGCCAGGCGCAGGAGAGGTGAAGATACGGAGTATATATCAGGGTATTACACGGATTCTATTCACACACCCCGTCCCGAATCCCGCCCGTGAGGGTAGGACTCGGGAACAGAGGAAAAGAATCCGTCACCCTTTTACTCCTTCAATCCTCAAGTCTGTCAGGCAGCTCGGCGCAAATCTGGATAGCCTCAGCTGCAAGGTAAGGTAAGAAGGAACACCCAGGGTCCCTATTTCTTCGCCAAGCACGCTTTGGTGCCCCCTCGGTGCGCCCCCAAAAAACGCTTCGGCACTCGAGGGCGGAGAAGAATGAGGCACGGGTGGGCGGAGAAAGAGGACCTGAGCAAGATAAAGCAACATCATAATCTGCCTCGCCTAAGCAAGGCAGGCGTTGCCACCAGCGGTCTGAAGAGAGCTGCCCGTCAGATCATTCCCAACGCAATGTGAGCAGACTCTAAAGAGTATGCATTCTGGGATCGCGTTGATGAGCACGAACGTGTTACGAAACGCATCTATGTATCAAAGCAAATGTCTAGCCAGACGCAAGGTCGTGTTGATGAACACGAACAGTTGCATATATATAATCATAAATTCTCTATTTGGCGACTCCCGTTGGCGTTGCTCCTTAGGAGGCTGCCTTGGTTATCGCAAAATGTGTGTGTATGTGTGTGGCCACTTGTCTGAGATAGTGAAGTGGCCTAAAAGAATATAATGGCCACCGCTCAAGACGAACTTGTATTATAATGAAGTTCAAGCCTTTCGAGCGGTGGGCCTGGCGGCCGACTCTACTACGCGTTGCCGTTCTCGTAGAACCTGCGGTCCCACATCCTGTGGCCATCGTGCGCCACGTAGCTCGTCGCGGACGCATCCCAAGATGTCCTCGGGATCCAGTGGCGAAGCCACTTGTTGTACTGGATGTCGCGGACGTATACGAACTCGTCGTTGTTGAGCGCGATGTAGATCCAGCAGTTGATGTAGTAGCTCCAGTACCTGAGGCCCCACTGGCTGTCCTCTAGGTCGCCGCGCCACCAGGCGGCGTAGTCTGTCGTGCGCGCCCTCTTGGCGCGGGGTCTGTAGCTGCCATCGCTGTCCTGCCGCTGCGCTGCAGTGCCGCGCGGCCCCGCGAGCATGTAGTCCTGCGCGCCAGAGGCGCTGGGCCCTGCAGCGTCGCCAGGAGCGGGGCGCGGCGGCGGCGGCGGGCGCCGCGGCATGCGTGGCTCCATGGCATCATCAGAGTACTGGGAGTGTGTATCAGGTTCGATCGGATCGGTTCTCATTCCTGAATCAACCCCCCTCTGGTCAGTGGAACCCAAGGCAGATTCCATCAACCCGTAAGCAAGCGCGGCAAGCTTGCGCTGCGTGACTTTCTCACGGGCGCCATCCCGCCTGGGGAGGGCAATCGCGACAAGTCCGCGTGCCTGCCGCGTGCTTCTGTCGAGTCTGCCTTCGTTCAACCACCATTTCTTCCGACCAGCTTGGCCAGTCCTGATGCTGGTCTCGATGATTTCACATGCACCGCGCATGTCCTCAACGGTATAGGCCTTCTTGCCTGCATTAATACGAGCGCCTGTCATTTGGCGGTGGAACTTCAAATCATTGAGAAAACGCTGAACGAGATTGGCACATGGATGGTATAGAGGTCTGTCGTCTTCACGCTCGCCCATCAGTCTGCACTCGCGTGCAGGAGGGGAGCCAGAGGCGACCCACTTCTCATACCTCTTCCTTGCGGAATTGGCCAATCTCCTCAGTCCGTCGTTCTCATTGCCTGGAAAAAAGCGCTTACCTGTCATGATGACCTGCGTTCCGTCTCTCATGTACCTCGTGATGTCATCCTGGGAGAGCGTCGTCTTGATCCAGCGGGCAAGCTTCTGGAGGTATGCCAGGTCGCTCTGGACGGCAGTACTTTTACCCGTAGCACCTACAGATACAGTGCACTGCCAACAGATGTCGCAAAGGGTACCTTCAACTGTAACGATCCCTAGGGATAAGATGCGATCGCAATTCCGACACCGCGCGATATCATGCTGAATAGCTTCTGGGGCTCCGTCAATCGTGAGGTGCTCACGAGATCCCCAGCGAGTTTCCCGACCACGAGCAAGACTGCGGCCGATCTGATCCATGGCATCGCGGTTGATCTCGGCGGTCGGCCGGGAAGCGATCGATCTGCTCATTCCCTCGATCTCGATCCTCGACAATCTTTCCCCTGGCAGTCCTATGCGCTCGGTCGTGTCGTTGTCCGCGTCCTCAGTATCACCATGGCATACGTTTTCTGTACGGATACGGCTAGCCTCTTCCTGCAAGGCGGACTCGTTGTCACCCTCCTCGCGGTTGATTCCCTTCTGTTCGGCGATGATCCGTACCATGGTTTCTTGATCGGGAGCTGCGGATGCAATGCTGCCTGGATCCTGGGGAATGTCCTGCTCCGCGCCTGGGTCACGTGGCGCGGCAGGTGTTTCCACCAGCTCCGTCCATACGGGGAAGCCTGGATTGCCGAATGTCTTGATGCAATGTGTAAATAGATCACGCAGCGTCTGGAGTGCAGGATGGTTCTGATGAATAGCATCTTTTGTGAAATCACGGAGCTCCCCAATACTGTCCAGCAATATGAGTTGATACACTTTAGAGATCCATTGGAAGACGCCTGTAGTCGACTCCTCGATGACCTCTGGGTCCAGGTAGTGCACCAACTTTTTGAAGAAGCTGTCTGCACTGCAAATTGGTAAGTCGCGCGCCCATTTGTGGGTATGATTGTAATCCAAATAGTATGTCTCCGCGTTCCATGTTTTGGATCCAAATTGAATTTCAAATCGTAAGTACGACTGTACTTTATCCACCACAAATCTGTCCGCGCCAGTGTGCACCTCACTGATTTGCTTCACCTTTATCATAGGCGAGTCCACCAATAGCTCCGACGCCCAGCGGTATATGCGGTGGTCTTATGATTGTTTGGTCCACTTTGAGTCCTCCTCTGGGTCGTAGTCGGGGTGGTTGAGGAAGTCTTCTGGCGGGTCAATAATATTGTCGAGGATGCTCGCGTCGACGTGTTCATCTGCTTGGATCTCTGCTGGTAGATCTGCTCTCATATTGTCAGTTGCCGCTTTCTCCTCGGCAGTGAGTGGTATGTTTGATATATCCACAATAACGGTAACCAGAGGTTCAGCAGATTGGCCTGCCTTTTGTTGGTGTCCATCGTGCGCGGGAGCAGTATCCTCGGCAGATGTGGCCACCAGCTCCTCAGGATCGGGTGTCCGAGAAGCGGGCCGTCTGGTCGGTGTACGTGGGATACGTGGCTTATAAATGCTCGGCATTCCGAGATATGGTAGATCACAATCTGTGCTGTGCTGAAGTATTTTGTCACGGCATGAGGATGGTCCTTCCAGCGCAGTATTCATGTCTCTCGGGTCAATGTCGGCACGAACTGGTAAAGCAAAGACAACGCCCTTGAGAGGCATGCTTTTGTCATTGTACCTTATGTTTACCCATGGTAAACCGTAGTTGAGGATAGGTATTTGTACCGCAAAGAACTTGTCAAATACTCCGAAATGAACGATTGGGCCGTATATGTGGCCCTCGTTCATGAGGACCTTGGGGTTGTGATTGCCCTTGGGGTAGTGATTATCATAATGATAACAATTGGTAGATCCCCAATTCTTAGTGATAATGAAGTCCCCCATGCGAACATCATTAAATATAGGCCGACGATTCCAATCTTTCTGTGTAATATTTGATGTGATGGGTCGAAGAGCCTCTCGGGAGTATGACATAGCGATTAACCATTATGTATCTTCTGTTTTGTGCTCGCATTCGTCGATCATAGCACGGACCATTTGTTCGTCCAAGGCGTTGGCGCCAAATATGCGGCCAGCAGGGGTTGCCCCCAGCTGAGGGGCAATCGGTCGCTGAGCCGAAGATGCTGATGCTGACGACGTCCTTGGCTGCTGATCCATGTCGTGATCCATGTCAGCTGGTGTAATCCAAGGAGGGTTATCGATGAACTCCTGTCCAGGGAGAACGGCGCAAATTTCGCACTGGCTCAATGGTTGTCTCGCGGCCAATGGCGGATAGTCCCAGGGCGGGCCCTCCGGCCATATCTGCTGGCCGTGCGCGTGGCGTGGTTGGAGACGGCGAATTGCAATGACTGCCGCTGCTGGAACCACGTCCTCTGTCATAATAGCGCCTTGAGCGCCCAACCAAAATCTGCAACCAGCTTTTGTGGCGATCTCCATGTTGATCACCAGCTCGACCTCGTTCTTGTAGTGATTGAACTTGTATGACTGTACCGAGGTGTGGGGAGTCTTCTGGACATTGTCTATATATGTGCTGGAACTGAAGAATCCCTCCGTGCGTTGTGATGGTTTATGATGCTTGTCTCTCTGAGAAGATGGATCAACGTAGCCAGGAATGATCCCTGTCTTGAGGATGTTGCGCCAAGCGCGGAATGTCGTGCCGTGGTGGAGGTATTTCACGTCTGTCCATCGTAGGCCCCCCCAGCCCATGTTCCACGGTTTGGAAAGTGGATTGCCGCAGTTGTGGCCTCCAACACATCGAATGGCAATAACGCTGTTCCAATCGAAACAGCTGGGATCACCTCCCTCGGGGATTGGTTTGGCGTATATCTCGATCCGATTCTTCAGCGGGTCAATATGTTTCTGGAACGCGCGAATGATGAAGATCGGGTAATAATCGTTCCAATCGGGATACCCATCTTTCTCGCCATCTTTTTTGAAGTGCGTCATGGCCGCATCCATGGATGGTCCGTTGTGGTTTCTACGGTCACTGAATTTCCATTGGACCATCTCCTGAAAGGATTTCCAAGTACGTAGGATCTTTTACTCACGATATGTTGTCTTCGGCCAAATGTTGATACGTCGATCGTAAAATTGATTGACGTAGAACTTCTTGTAGTGGATCTCGTGGCGTAACATCGTCGTGCTGTCTTTGCTCATGTATTTGGGCTCTCCGAGCCACTCATGAAGTAAGTCAGGACCATAACGTATATCGTCGTAATGTGGTAACGATATCCACTTCCACTCTGGAAAGCAACCAGATTGTGCAATGTCAGGAGCATGAGCAATCACACAATCGTCGCGTTGCAACTGATCGAACCTCGTCTTGCAGGCAAGCAAATCCATTGATCGCGGATCTACCCCGCAATACTGGAGAAACGTACGGGTGGTCGTCCATGCTGCCTGCTTGCAGCTTGTACTCTCGAGTAGCGCATCCGTTATCGAACATCCCGACCTGGCTGATGTCCTCGTACATAGAACGCTCGCAGCTGTCCTGCCATGACAATAAATTCACCGTGTGTGGAGAAGGGTCGTCGTCGGCAGGAGTTGCCTCCAGCTCCATCGCATCTAGGTCAGTGCCGTCGTCTGGGATCGGGACTGCCTCGGCTTTCGGGAGCTGATCTGCTGGCGGTTGGTCCGCTGGCGTACGGCTTGTCAGCGGGCCAGGCGTTGATGGCTCTGGCACGGCTATCGGTTGCGGGCCAGGCTGCAGTGGCTCGGGCAATGGGCCTGGTGGTGCTGGCTGGTCCGCCTCGGCCGCCGCGCGCCATGCGGCAGTCGGAACATCAGGATCGTATCGAGAAGAATGTTTTGCATTATTCGATGGTCTGTTGGTTCTCGGCAGCAAGGCCGATACGGTGAGATTTCAACCTGCTGCCTTCTGCAATGAGTCGTGATTTGGTCGCGTTATCGTATCCGTCCAAATCGGTAATCTGCTGTAGAAACTGCTCAAACACAACCCAAGTAACAACATGTGCATCTTCCACTGTTTTGATGATCTTGGGGTGGCGGAGCTCTTGTTTCTCGACTGAATCCCAGGATGCCCATGCCCCAGGATAGTCGTTGATCAGCAATAAGAGGTACTTGACTAAGTCGTCGTATGCAGGACCAAATGGGTCGTTCTGAGGAATAGCCTTGTTCGGCTCGCGAGGATCAAGTGCTGGTGGCTGTGTCGGGATTCCAGGAATAGGTACATTCGGATCACCTGCGGTAGCAGGCAGTGATGCCGACAGCGTACCATCGGCACATGATGCCATCCAAGCACAATGGGCCATCTCGCCTGCTGTCTGTGTCATCAGCGTCGTGAGGCTGAGATCTCTCTTCCATTCGTTTGTCATCCTCTCTCTGAAGTCGAGAGCCTCCATGATCTCCTTGGCCTGCGTGTAGGCCTGCCCGTCCGTGACGGGAGTCAGGATGGGAGGCCTGAATGGATACGGCTGAGAAGGCAGTGACTGAATCAAAGCGCAGAAGTTACGATAGCATACTGCGTCGCAGAACTGTGTCGTAAACATTGCCATGTTGTGGTTGTTCTGGTTTGCATGCCAAGCCTGTGGCGTAATTCTATCGCACGCTTCTATCCAATGGCCTGATGGAAGAACTGTAATACCACGATTTTGCATCGTCCTGATCAAATCGTCCGTGTGGTAATCAAAGTTCGGGTGCATGCCCCACTGCGCTGCTTTGCCAGGCCCCATAACCGTGGGGCAACGGAAGTACTGCATCACGTCGACAAAGCGTGATACATCCACTTGTACGTGTACTGGCATGAGCGTCGGGACGCCGCCCTCACATTCCGTTTTCTGGAGCTCGCGCGCGGCAGTAGGTGCTCGATCCTGGTGACGACGCATGTCCACGGTGTTCTGTCCGTGGTTGGCACATGCGATGTCGTTCGCGCTCCATACCACCATGGCATTGAGGCCTCTGCAATAGTGTCTTTGTTTCACATATGCAGGAAAATCATTGGCCCAATAATTCCAGATGACCTCGTTTAATTCACGCCACTTTCTGATAGAGGCGTTGTCGCTGTATAACATGAGGCCTCTGGCCTCGCGGATCATCTTGATCATGTTGCGCTGCTCGAGGGTGGACTCAAACTGGTTGTTGAGAATAGCTGTGGTACGGCTCTCCTGTGTCTGCGTGCGCTGTTCACGGAGTTCTGCCATGCCATAGCGGGTGTCTCCGCCAGCCTCTGACAATTGAATGCAATCTTGGCCGATCGGCGTGTCGTTCTGTTTGAACCATCCTTTGTAATTGCCAAACTAGAATGCCCACATCATGGTGTCGTCGCGGATGATGGTCGACAAATGCTCGAGAGTAGCGCCGCCCATGCATTCCGCGCGATTGAGGCGCGGCAAAAATAGCGGTACAAGTGCAACGTTTGATACTTTGGCGAGATGGTCTCGCTTCCGTGGACAGCTGAGCTCGTCAATGCCGCGACTTGGGTACTTCTTGTGCTTTGTACCCTTGGACCCTTTCTTGGGCTGCATAATCCATGTTGAATCGGTGTACAAGTTGGTCCATGTGTATGCGCGCCCTGATGGACCGAAGGCATGATGCAAAAGAAGTCCCAAATCTTCTTGTACGAGTGAATACAACCCGTTATCTGAAAGAAGAGTAGAAACCAACCGACAACCACAAAACGCGCTGTACTTTGCTTGTTCAAGCTCGAGTGGGTCAATATCAGGACCAGGAGTAAGACCAAGGTCAACCTCAGAAGGAGTCTCGCCAATGAAGACGGAGCCCTCGTTGCATGGTTGCCAACGATAAGTACTTGTCATAGTCTCGTCGTTCTGTGGTATTGCCTGCCAGCCGTCAGGATGATCGAATCGCGTTGCCACCGTCTCGGAGTATGATCCGATACCTCCGAAGCCTCCGCGTGCAGTCAGCCATGTGCTGAGCTTGCGGCGGAATTTGCTTGTCTGGCTAATGTCGGAAAATGCTCGCATTTCGGTGACCAGATTATCTTCAACAGCGTGGCCGATGTGTCCCGCAGTATCCGATGCCCTGGCTAAGCCAGGTGGGCGTGTGGGTAACTTGATCGTTGAACGATCAAGTTTAGGAGCATAGCTTGGGGTTGTCAATCCATTGCTGTATACATCAGAAGGTGCACAAATACCATTTCCATAGTAGTGTTTTGTATCCTGAACGCTGTCCTCGGCATATTGTCCCAGTACTGCACTGCCAATGTTGGACCAATCGTTGCGAAACATCATCCACTCCGTCTTCAATATCACCGTCGTGAGGTCCATTGGCGGGCACTTGCGGTGCGCTCCTGGGATCACTGCGTTCAAGCGATCATGTGAACCACGAACACTTTCTTGCACAGACGAGTTACGAGTGAAGAAGCTGGAAATCATGCACGTAGCCCTTATGAAACACAGCCATGGTGTAGCCGTAAACGTGCTGCACTCGCAGTTGGCGTCGCCGCCGACTTATCCACCAGTTTCGCTGATCCAACTCTTGACGTCGGCGGACGCAGAGCGGGCAATTTCTTGAATAGTGGATTCGTCGGGTACGCGGAGATCAAAATCTGCGCTGCGATCAGCGCGCCGTTGATGTATGTATGTATATATATATATCCATCATCAGGATCACGAGGACGACCAGTTTGAGCGTGGTACGTGAAACCCACGCGGTCGTCGTCCTTGGCGTCCGGGTCGCACTCGGCATCGCAGCCGATGGGCCAGCCGATGAGGTGGAGCGGCTGTGCCTGATCCATCGTGGATGGGGGTATCGGGATTAGAACCGATCTCACTTATTTGCGCCTCGCACACGGCGAACAAGATGCCTGTAGGCTATGTGGCTCGAGTCGTAAAACTGCTGCGGCATGAACGCACAATGAGTGTCCTAGAGACCTCTCTGTATCCTGTGGAGGTGAGGGAGGATGGCGGGGCTGTCTACCGTGCGGGGAACGGGCTCTCGAACGAGGCGTGCGCGAACCGGTAGTTGCGGCGGGTACACCAATGTGGTACATACATGCACATATGCCCTCGTGATTGGCTTGTCCAACGCACTGCGTTCCACATTATGATCCTACCTCGCCCCATCTTTCTTCTTCTGTAAGTAATATTTTGCATACTTCCGGACATCCATCCAGTTTTGGAGGTTCTGCAACATGAGGTAAACCGTCGGGCGGCCCTTTCAGTGGTTTCCATGGTTTCTTTGGAGGACATCGTACCGGAGCAGCGGGAAAGATGAGCGAGTGTTCCAAGAGGTCCCTCCAGAGGTCTGCTTTCGTTGGCTCGAAATGTTTGGTCATCATATCTGCAATCTGCTCTTTTGTACCTACATATTTGAGCTGAATATGTTCGAGTTGGCATGTCTCGCATATCCAATCCAGGTTAATACGGTGAGTACGATGAAGATGACGAAGTGCTGGTGCACGTCCCTTTTGGACAATTTTGATCACGGCCTGGTTATCCTCGAGGACGATAAGACGCACTTTGGGAGAACTGATCTCCTGAGCTGGTTCTGGATCCACGTGCAATACGGTACCCTCGTGGGATATCGTACGCCTCTTTGGAGGCGTAGGTAACTCCGTCTTTAGCGGTAGTTGCCTACGGCTAGGAGAAGATCCCCTTGTGGGGGGTGCCTTGCGAGGTGATGGCTTGCGCCGCTTTTTGGCGGCCAGTGTCGGACACGTCGCTGTGTCGGCGCGCCCCTGGCAGCCCATGCAAGTATTTATTTTTGCATGTTTTGGCAACTCCCACCACGGCTTCCCAGCACGAGAGTAGTGGTAGTCCTTCCAGTCGTAGCGCTGAGTCAAGAGCAACGATCTCGGATTCTGTAGATGAATGCAATACAACCGTTTGTTTCTTACACACAGCGTTGACCGGGAAGAACGCATTAGGTCCAACAAGCGCGGCGAAGACGCCGGTAGTGGACTTGGATGATGTAATGCAATCGGCGAACGAGGCGTCAGTGAAGAACATGAAAGATAAGTTGTCTGACGAATCACCTATCCATCCGTGTTACCAATGTGTACGCGTCGTTTTGATGTAGCATATCAATCGATGTAGACGTTTATCACACGTGGTATTCCATTTGGTAATTTCTCTGGCTAGCATACATACTGGATGTAGAAGGTCGAAACGACAGCAACGTGCCAGGTAGAGAATCTTCATCAGTACACTCGCCGCGTCCTGCCCAAGGATGCCCTCATCGGAGCAATCGGAGTCGGTGAAGGAGGTGTCCTCGAAGCCAGGGGCTTCAGCGTCAGGTAGGTCATCGTATGTGACTGGTATGGATTCTGTTGTAGTAGATGGTGTATCGACCGATCTTGCTGGGCTGGATGATCGCGGCCGTGCATTGAGGACGCTAGTAGGTCTGGCGACCGACCCGGAGGACGCAGGCGATTTGGATCGCGAAGTCCTCGGCGAGCCGGACCGTTTCCGACGTGACCCGGGCCCCTGGGCGCGCTTGGAAGCGCATTCCAGGTGCCGCTCAATGCACTGATCAGTAAAACCAAGCATATCATGTCGAATTACACGAACTTGTTTGGCTGCATTGTAATCATTTTCGCTGTGCACGGGCAACATAGGTCGTATGGTAGACATTCTTTTGTCGAAGATGTTCTGCGGTACATCGTATGCCTGTTGTCCACAGCCAAGATATTGCGAGTATGGAGTAGGCGGATCCAAGTCACTACCGCTTTTGCGGATATAATCCCAGCCAGCTTGTAGATTGTTAGCTGGTCCGGCTAATTTTTAAGTCGTCCACATATACTGAAAGTATCAGTCCCAGTTTGTTGTGTCCCCATACGCATTCCCATCCTGGAATAGGCTCGAAACCAACGCTTTCCAAGCATGTGCGACACTTGCGTTCCCAAAAGACCCCTGCAAGAGGGTGTCCGTATAGTGCCAATCGTAATCGGCACACTGGATTTTTGTATTTTGACAAGGATGCCGCTTGGCGCCATTTGGGTATGGTAATCCAAGTACCGACTGGATCGATTCGTCCGTCGCCATATAGTAATGCCTGAGTGCAGGCTCCAGGTGCATCACTTTGTTCGCCTGCATATTGTGGCAATAATGCAGTAGCATCGCAAAGTTTGGAAGCCTCAATACGCGAAGCACTGGAAGCTGCGTCGGCGCATATGGCGGCCAAACCAGTTTCATCTTTGCCTGTATTGCCCTGAACCACCACTCTGCCCTTAAATTTACGTAGATCAGGTGGAAGTTCTTCGTGTTTGACTGAAGATAGCTCCAAGATATTGAAGAAATGAACTTTCGTCCCAGTGCGAAGAGCTTGCGACTCAATATCAGCTTTTTCTGCAACAGTCTCCAACATCCACGTTTGTTTCTTTTCCAATCTCTCGTATTCTTTTCGCAGGGCTTCCTGTGCAAGTGGTTATGCGGCAACTTCTTTCTTACTCAGGCTTCTGGTAACTAGGGCCGGGCGTGCCCATGAGGAATCGGGGATTTTGTCTCTGTGTGCCGGTGTGTAGGTCGTCTCACGTGGCATAGTGGGTATTGCTACCGACTGGGTGAACTGGCGTATAAGCGGGTTCATGGTCCCAAAAGTCGGTCCCCTCACTATCCACCAGTACCAAAGCACGTTCTTCTCCAGCGTGCTGTTGCGGGGTTTGGCGGTAGTACAGTACCGTAGTAATGTCACGTGGCCCACCAGGTAGTTTGGCATACAGTATCTCTTTGTTCGTCACGCCCTTGACGTTTTCGTCACGGATGACCGCGCCGTTGTCAGTGTCGTACGTAATCCTTCGTTCCACAGTATTCCATGTGGGTCCGCCGGCTGCAGTGGTACGGAAATTGTTGACCTGTTTGTCCTGTCTTGTCCACACTCGAAGTGCATCTCGGTCACGAATCTCACGAGCTCGTTCACGTCTTCGGCGTACTCGATTTCTTTCTTCTGTTGTCCACGAGATAAGGTTTTCCAATGCTCTGGAAGAATGTGATCAAAACGCGTAGTAGTCTGTACACGTGTCTCGCGGCCACGGACCACCATTTTGCCATCTGGCGTTATCTTTGGAAGCTCATAGAATCGAACCAGGCCGGTCCATGGCTCGCTCAACTCCCTGTGGTCGTTGGCGCTGACACCGTCCCAAACATCGCGAAAGTCACTTTCTCCTTCAAAAATAGAAGTCGTCTTGAAATCTCGTGTCACGTCGAGTTGATCAACAGGTACAGGTATGATCATGACGTCGTCCGTCGGGATGAACAATTTCTTGCGTGGAGCACGTATGTGTGATGACGCAATATCCGCGCTGTTCCCAGTAGTCGGGCTCTGGCGCTGGTGCAGCAACTTCAGAGGCCGATGCGTAGATATCAGCGGCGTTGTCTTCCGTTGTCATCATAGACGGGTCATCCCATTCTTTAGGGTAGGAAAGTGGAGGATCGGGCATTGGTTTGTCGCCCAAGGGGCGAGAAGCAGATGCCTTGACCTCATCGTGTGCCTCAGGGTTGTGGTGTCGCAGGGTACCTTCTTTCACTGGGTAGGTGAAATTGCCATCAGGGATGATGATGTCTTTGACTCTGTGCACGTGACACATTTCCCCATCGGGGTTCTTGGCGTATGTAGCCGTGTCCAAGACAAGATAGTCACCTGACCATCGTCCACCAGAGTGTAAATGGTAACCCATGAATACCCCTTCCCGAGCATTTTCTTTGAACTTTGCAGTCTCGTTATTAATCTCGGGGTTGCGGCATTTCCAGGAGATCCGAGCACCGAAATCAATGCAGTGCCCGGGCAAACTTTCACCAAAACGTATTTCATGAGCTGTCTTATCGACATGCTCCTCGCTGAGGGCAGCAACGCCCGTGGATGTATGCACAACATTATGTCCACAGCTAAAGGCTTACATGGCCTCTTTCCACCATTCATGTCCCAGACCAGACATATGTAACACAGCTCTCGTACCGAGAATGACAATCTTGACGACGCGCTCGATCAATCCATTCGTTTGCGGACGATGCGGCGCACTCGTGTCGCGTCTCCATTCCAGTTGGCGGCAAGCCTTCTGAAGCGCTCCAGAATTGTCTGTATAGATGTGCTTCACCTCATCGTTCGCGGCGATGAACTGTTGAAAGGATGCCTTTGTGGTAGCTGCGTCTTTGTGTAGTGCTGGGTAGGCCATGAAGATGCCGGTGTATCTATCCAGGACAAAAAGTGCATACTTGTCGCCGTGCCTGTCCGCGGCATCGTCTTTGGCCAGGGCGACATGGTCGGCAGTTAAAGCTTCCCCAAACTTCTTCGGGACAAAAGCTTCGTAGGCTGTATCCTCGTCGGTGGGGTCTGCCGGTGGACGTGGTTTGCGCTGTCGTCGACACGGAGCATTCTGCGCCATCGCGCGAGAACAAATTTCACAGTCAGGGTGTTTTGGACTGTGGGTCATGGTGCGTCGGGTGCACTAGTGTAAGTGTCTCCGTCGGAATGTCGGCATCTGCTTGAGCTGTATCTGCTAGCCCCCCGCATGTTAGAGGGGAACACTGCGTCTGAGACGTAGTCGAGTCGGTGGGTGTGTCCACGTTAGGCTCGGCGTTATTTGTGTCGGGAAGTTCTTCGACCGTTGCGGTCCGTGCTCCACCTCCCTCTCCGACATGTGGTCTCTTGGGGCAGGTCCCTATGTGGGGCCGTAGCTCATCTGCAGTCGTTGACTGCTCTGTAGTTTTGCAGCACCAACAAATGTCGTTGCAGCGGGCGGACGAACGCTTGCGCTGACGACGTCGGGGCGCTGACGAAGTGCATAGACGTGGTGGTGGTATCAGTGTCAGGTCGTCGAGTCGTAATTCTGGAACTCTATTGTTGACTGGAATATTATACCACTGGCCCCACGGATCCTGAAGCAAGTAGCCCAGCTCAGGATCCCAAAGCTGCCGAAAGCTATCAACCTCGATCAATTTCCCACCTGATAGTAAAGATGGACAGTCTGGCAGGGCAAGGGCTGAACTATGTAAGCCAACCTCGGGTAGCCGTATGTCGTAGTGCTCGTTGACAGTACGATCACCGTTGGCGGCTTCCAGAATATGCTCTTCGCGAATAGATATGCGATCCGATTCGGTCTGCGTCAGTTCGTGTTTACCCGGAATATAATGCGCAGAACCACTGTCGAGAACCCAAGATCGTGTCAATGCAGCGGTCGAGCGTGGTGGGTCGACTTGCATCGTCGTTGTCTTCGTCTGGGCTGTCTTTGATGACTGCTTGACAGCGTCATCGTATTCTCGGGTCGCAGTTGGTGTGACCACCGACTCTTTGTTGTGTCGATAGTCATATAGATCTACCATAGCTGTGCCTCTTTTTGACATTCTCGTAGAGCGTCTGCACTTTGATCCCACCATCGTTGTGGTAGCGGGTCTGGTACATTGGCAATGTCACCCTCGTCCGGCATCTCCTTCCATTTATCCAGTCTGGCCCTGCCAGATACGGTATGTAGGCAATATTCCACATTACGTGTGTCGAATCGTATCCGACGGCGTGTTTTGGTAGATGTCGTAGTGACCTTCGTGTTGGCCATGAGGGTCTTGTCACGAATGACGCAACTGCGGTCGGAACGGCGTGAGCGTCGTTAGCTGGCAGGAGAACGTGATCTGGCGTGGGGGGGACCACAGGACGAACCACGGCTCGGGGAACGTCTGCCACGTCCTTTGTCACTACCATATGATCTATCACGGCCGCGCGGGCTGCCGCGCCCGCCGCCACGGTTGTCTCGTCCTCGCGAGGTAGATCTCGAAGATCTGTCGTATCGACTTCTCGATTGCCTGCGAGAGTCTAGAGACCTCCTGGATGTTGAACGAGATCGGTCGTATTGGCGTCGGTTGTCACGTCCATGGCGTGAGTCGTTCGCGTAGCGGAACCCCCCGCTTTGTGAAGAACGTTGGCTTCCTGATCCGCGGGATGGTGATCGGCCACGACTATCCTGACTGGAGGCCCGTGGTCGACTCGGGCTTCGCTCGGGAGCCTTCGCACCAGGTGTGAGATGTGCGCATTTGCATTTGTCGCCCTTGGGGCACTTGTTCTGTGCGAAGTCTTTACACTGTGCAACGTGTGGAAAGTTGCACTTGTCGCCTCTGGTGCATGTGTTGCGCTTGGCGAACTCGAAGCAAAATGGTTTCGATGCTGGCTTCTTGTGATTCGCAGGAGTTGACACGGTGCGGCGGGAGCTGCCACCAGCTGTCGATGCTCTGGAAGATTTGTTGTTCTTCCAATCCCTGGAATATGTATGCAAAACCTTGCGCCGTTCACCATTGCGACAATTTCCTTTCTTCCAGGCAGCGCGCGCATTGACTTGAGAACGTGTCATGTTCGTACCGTAACTTAGTGTGATTCTTCTCCAATTGTTTGAGCTCCAGTACGTCCAGGGCGCGCTGTCGAAGCCAATCATAGGTTCGATTCGGGTCGCTGATCTTCATGCGCTGGTACTCGTACATGTCTTGTTTCATCCAGGCATGTCTTCGAATCTGTGTGCGAAACAGAGATTCCAAGATCTTTGGATCGGGTGCTTCTCGGCACTCCAATCGTAAAGCGTCCCAGTCAGTAATAAAACGTTGCAAACCTTCATCCCTCACCCTCAGTTCTTTAAGGCGCTCGAAGTCGTGCAGGTCGTCATCAACCTCTGTCACCTTGTAGGACTGTAGGATGTGCCAGTATATCTGGCGTCCTTTGAGCATGCGTCCTGCTTTGTGCTCTCTGGTTTCGATGGGCCTGATTTGGTAGCGCAAGTCTGAGGATAAGATGTCGCTCAGAGCGGTAGCGAGTTTGCAATCGGTGCTCTCAAAGTCTCCACTGTCTTGTAAGTCCTCGAAGGTACACTCGGGCTGTTCGGCCACGCATGGGAAGGCATATGCTTTGGATGGTCGCCCCGAGGCGGCCCCAAAGTTCTTCCGTACCTTTTGCTGCCACTCGAGCAGCTGCGTGATCTTAGGCAAGACAGGGGCTCGGACGGTGTCTGACTCCTTGATAGGAGTTGTAGTATGGACCGAAACCGCAGACAGTGGTTGCGAGGGTATCGGTACACCGTCAGCAGTCGGTTCTGCGCGCACAGGAGACACATGGCGTGTCTGTGCAGAAGCTGCCGCGGAGGCTGCTCCTGGTGACGTACGTCGCTGTTGTCCTGCAGAAACTTGTGGTGCTTCAGCGGACGCTGCCGTCGGCCTTTGCAGGTCGGTTGCAGGTCGAAGGTGGAGACTGGTGTCGTTGGTGTGGTCGATCAGCTGATTCGTCCAGCTCGTCATGTCTTCGTGTATTTTGGCCGCCCTTTGGCGCGTGTACTCATCAGTATCCCGAGAACGTTGTGAGTACCGATCACGTCGTTGCTCGTAGGCTCGGAGACGGGCGCCTTGTGCCTCCAGCTCGCTTTCCAGACGTGCGAGGAGCCCCTCGACACGTACTTTCTCAATATCTCTCTCACGAATAACCTGGGAGAGCTCCAACTCCGCGTGGTCCGCCGCCTTCTCAACCTCCTGCAACCTGTCAGTGAGGCGGGCGAAATCGTAAACCGTGGGAGGAAAATCCAGCTGGCCAGTCTGGGCTCGTCCGACACGCAACTCTGCCAGGGCGTCCTGCACACCAGGAAAACGCTGCTCGATTTCAGAGATCCGGTTAGCGAGTGGCTGCACGACAGCGTTGGTCGCATCAAGCTTTTGAGTGATGACTCTCTCAGTACGCTGCAACATGTCGATCAGGTTCGACGAGTTGGTGTGTGCTTCGTTGCGAAGCGTCGCCGTAGTGTGGTCTATGTGGGATCGAAGATCATTGATCTGAGACGGAACGTCGCCAAGGTCGGTGGCCTCGGCTGGTGTTGGTCGGTTGCGGAGCTGGTCGTGGATCTCATCGTGTAAGATCCTGACTGCTGAACGCCTGTGTCGCGTACGAGCACAAGCTGTTGCTCCATCTGCACAAGGTAGTTGCGCAGGTTTTCGACCATTGCCGTTCGTTCACCCGAGTGTGACACCTCACGATCAACCTGGTACTGCAGTTCACCTATGATGCGTCGATCTTCGGCGATCCTGGAATCAATGATCCCTAAGGCGCCGTAAAGATCTCGGCGCATGGCTGCAGTATTGGCAGCGTTCGTCTGAACGCTCTGCAGTAGTCCAGAATATTGCCTGGACACGAAGGTTTCAACCTGGTCTCTGAGCTCAGCTATTTCACCTGCGGCGGACGTTTCCGCCAGCTGGTCGTCTGAAATGGAGAGGTGGGGAGCGTAGGCTTCCCTCTGCTCCCTCTCGCGAGGAGCGATTGGCCTCTGAGAGGCTGTACGCGGGCTCGACCTACTCTCGCCGCATGGGCCTGGGGTCCCACGACGGTTGCGCGCGGACGAGCTGCGGCTAGGACCGTGTGTGCGCGGTGTCTCATCCGATGATACCTTGGGATACTGCGTCTGCGGCTGTGCCGCCACTGGTCTACTGAGTTCCTCGAGGGTGGCTACGTGCTCCGCAACAGGAACGGTCGCAGGGCTGGTGGTACCAGCGCCTGAGGTCCATCGGCGGTTAGCGCGAAAGCGCCCTGGAGTATCAGGACCAGTGAGGCTTTCGCCTGACGCAGTTGGGATTGCTCCCGACTGACGAGGAGATGGAGGATCGAAGGTCGGCGTGCGAAACTCCTTCCTACCTGTTCCTGCTCCTTTTCCTGCCCCCCCGCGGGCGGCGCTGCGGTGAAGTTCAGCAGCTAGACGCGCCTCGGGTCCGTCGGAGCTGGGGGGGGGGGGTACCTGGGACACCAACACAATCCGCACTAAGGCTCTCCAACCCATCACCGAGCCGTCGCGCTGTCGGAGAGCTCGGACGCGAGGCCCCGATGGACCCCTTACAGCGCATGCGCCGCTTGGGTTCCATCGAGGCCGCGTGCGAGGTCGCGACGCGGGGTTCGATGATCAGTGAGCTTTAAAGGGCTGATAACCTGTGAATGGGCTTGAAGTACAAGGGTACAGAACCCCTGATCCGCTGGTAGAGGGAAGGAGGGATAGATGGATGTCTTTCCCTCCTGCACGATCAAAGGTCTGATCGATCTGTCCCAATACCTGAGCCCAAACGGCCAGGCGCAGGAGAGGTGAGGATAAGGAGTATATATGAGGGTATTACACGGATTCTATTCACATCCGCCGGCCAAAGCACACAGAATAGCCAAGGGTACCCTCCCCAGGATGCACTGGAGCATCCACCGAGCACGAAAAACATCAGGGCACCCTCCCCGAACCGTCCTCGATCTTATGCCTCGGTCCGACTGTACAGTCGGACCTGTGGCAGAAGATCACGCTTCAAGAGCATGAGACCCTCCGCCGCCCCCAAACAGGGCATATAATCACGGAGGGTACCCTTTCTGCTGCGTCACGCGAATGATGAGCCCCGAAGCCCAGCCTTGCCAGAACGAGCGAACAAAGACGTCAGACTGAAGAACATTCGAGGGTACCCTCCCCCAGGAAGCACAAGGACATCCAACAAGCACGAAGAACACTGGGCCCTCCCCGAACCAGTCTCGATCTCATACCACGGTCCGACCGTAGATGGTGTCGGAGGATCGCGCCGCCTCGCCGATGGCAGATGCATCGGCGATACATCGGCGATGCATCGGCGACGTCGGCGCGCAGAAAATCGAGCTCCACATCGAGGCGCATCGCCGATGCATCGGCGATGCGGCACGATCCTCTGGCCCCATCTGCTCGGACCCGATCTGGGAGGCGTAGAGCACCAGGAAGAAGGGGAAGAATGGCAGGCTTCTCAGAAGGAAACTGGTTCTTGGGAGGCGCTGGCCCTGCACCTGCAGATAGGGCCCGCGCCTTCTGAGAAGCAGGGGTGTTTCCAAGAAGCCCTCCCCCCTCCCCCCACCCCCCTCTTGCGCGTGGCTGACGCTGACTCACCACGCGTTGTTCGGGTGTTGCTAGAAGTGACCCTGGCCCAAAGTGCACCCAGGATTCCCAAGGAGGCCCTCCAATATGAGGCGAAAAGTAGGGGGCACCTTAGACCAGGGGCACCTTTAGCAACCCCCGACAACCTTCCTCTGCGCGTGGTTGGCACTGACTCACCACGCGGTGTTTAGCATAGGGAAAGTGGGTCATGCGGAAAAGCGGGTCCTGAACCAGGGATCATGAATCTAGACGATCGCGTTCCACTACTCGCAAAGCAACTACTCGCAAATGGGCTGGGTCCGCCGCGGGGGGTTTACGACACGCATTACATCGAGGCAAGCAGATGCTCTTCGGACGTCTGCGACCAACGTGGCTACCCAAAACTGCGCGCACACGACGACAATATGCCCGGTGGCACCCGACGCCACAAACCACTCGCGCCCAGACGTAGCTCTTGCCGCGGGGGGGGGCTTACTCACGACTCGAGAGGGGGCCCACTCCCTGGACCCCGCTCCCTCGTCGGCAGAGAGCTCTGGTCGGCCCGTGGCGCTGTCGCCGTGGACGGGGCTGATCAGGGAGGCCTAATCTGAGGATGAGCCTCTCCAGAGCGTTCCGGAACGCTCTCGGAGCCTTCCATGCCGCTCTGAAGCGACCGCGGCGCCCGATGCATCTTCCAGACCTACTGGCTCTCAGAGATTCCTTCTTGTCCGCATCCGAAGTTATCCTCATCTTGCCCTCGTCGGCGGCGAGCGACGGGGGGAAGTGAGAAGGGGAAGGCCTTCTCAGAAAGCTCGGAAGCCCCCCGGCCTTCCCAGGAGCTTCCTGAGCCTTCCCCAGGGGCAACGATAGACGATAGGGGGGGATAGCCCTAGGGGGGGATGCATCGACCTCCAATCACCCACTGATCGCCGATTGGTGCCCGATAGCCCCAACCTGCCCAGGAACGGTCGGATTCACTATCGGGAGCCTATCGCCGATCTATCGGCGATGTGTCGCCATTAGGGGGGGAACATCGACCTGGAATCGGCGATACATCGCCGATAGATCGGCGATAGGCTCCCGATAGTGAATCCGCACGTTCCTGGGCAGGTTGGGGCTATCGGGCACCAATCGGCGGTCAGTGGGCGATTGAGGGTCGATGCATCCCCCCTAGGGCTATCCCCCCCTATCGTTTCCCCTGCCTTCCCCGAAGACACAGACAATTTCTCAGAAGGCACGAGGGCTTCTGAAAAGACCCGCCGCCATCTGAGAAGATCTTCTCCTCCTGACTTCACCCCCCTCGCTTGCCGCCGAACTCGGACTCCACATCTTGACGCATGCGCTCCCCACCACGGCGGCAGGACCTCCCCGGACTCGCTGCAGGTCCGCCGACGGCCCCTCCCCGGCGGCAGGACCTTCCTCCTCCTCCTCCTCCTCCTCCTCCTCTCGGCGGCGAGCGAGGGGGGAAGTGAGAGGCAAGAGGGCCTTCTCAGAGTGCGGACTTCTCAGGAGGCCTCAGGCCTAGAAGTCGTCTGCGTCTTCGTGGACGGCTCAGGAAAATTCTCGGAAGGGCGGGAGACTTCCGAGCCTTCTGAGAAGGCCTCCTCCGTTTCACTTCCCTCCCTCGCTCGCCGCCGATCCTCCGCATCATCCTGATACTGGCGACCATCGTCCCCACAGTCGTCATCGGCATCACACTCAGCCTCGTCCTCGTCCTCGTCATCATGTTCATTCAAATCTACTCATCGTCAAAGACCGTCCTCATCATCACCAACATCGACACCATCACCATCATCATCAGCAACAACAACAACATCATTCCACTCAACCTCTGCATCCTCCGGGAGCGAGGTACTTTCAAGAGCCCCAAATCCTTAAACAACAGAAGGACCACATTTGTGCTCGCGAAAGCGGGTAAACCGAGGCATTTCCGGTTCTTGCGTTCCCCAGCGCGCTACAATGTCCAGCAGCCGCTCCCCGCTGAACCTCGAGAAGAGGTTGGCGGCTGTGCTGTCCCAAACCCATCCGCAGGGACAAGGGACTACCCAGGGAGCTGGTGCTCCAGTCGGCCAGCTGTTGGCGGGTTAATCTGTTCGAGCAGATTAGGGAGAAGGTCGCGCGCACGGGATCTGGTCCTGCCTCGCCTTCTACTCCTCTATTGGCAGACAGTCGTTACCAACGCATGGAGGATGACGGGGAGGAGGGTGATGAGATGATTACATCGCCGCACGTGCGGCCGTACTTGGGGAAGTACGGGAACTCGCAGGAGAAGCAAGTCACGATGTTCGGCATAGCGGCGATACTCCGGCAGGAGTTGACTCCCGTCACAACCTCGGTGGAGGAGTTGCGCTTGGGGTTCAGAGTTTTGGACACACGCCTCAACGAATCTATGACAGTTGTGAACAAGCGCCTGCAGTCCGTGGAGAGCAGGCTGGACGTCTCAGAGGTCAGGATCAAGAAGCTGGAGAGCATGCTCAAGAATTTCGAGTCTGCCCGGCCAGCCGGCGCAGCTCCATCTCAAAGCTCCATTCAACACGCAACCACGGACACGAGGAACATCACGGCCGTGATTGGCAACCTGGACGCGTTGAGCAGCATTGCGGAGGCGACCACGTGGCTGAAGGACAAGCTGATGGTGTTGAAGGGTCCAGCCCCAAGCAGCACGTATATACTCCGAGGGGAACTGCAAGGGCATCCTATTCGGAATTCCAGGGGACCGCGGACAGGGACACCGCTGTGGACTTCCTCCGCGCGGCGGGTCTCCAGCCAGGCGGAGGGAAAAAATGGTGGGCGACGGCTGATCGTCCTGCTCCAGAGCGTGCGGTCCGGAACTTTTGTTTCGGCCTGAAGCGGTTGTTCAAAAACGAATGGCGAATCAAGTACCACGTGAAGATATCCGACGAGGCTCCGTACCTGCTCACAGCGGGGGGAAAAGGCAGTGACGGTCCACGTTGACGACAACGCCGTGCGATATGAATGGCACGGCGATTGGAGGACATGGGAAGAGCTGCACAACAATCAAGCTGTGCAAGACCTTCTGCAGAAGAACACGGACATGCTGTCCTGGGCCAGCCTGGGCATGAAGGGCTCAGAGGGGCAGAAGGGCAGTGCCAAAGGGCACTAGGAAACACAGCACATGAGCACAGTTTCACCCACAGTTTCACCCAGAGCATCTGTAGTTGTCCACACCACAAGCCCCAGTTGTGGTACCAAATCTACACAATGCACAACACGGTCGTATGAAGCGGATCTTTTTCGGGGCGGCCAGCTCGCGGTCTCTGGCCAGGGATTCAAAGTTGGGACTTGGAATGTGGAAGGGCTTACAGAGGCAAATCTTGCAGAGCTCCAGCGGCACATGCAGCAGGAGGACATCAGCGTTCTCAGCATCCATGAAACGCACGAGGGCAAATCTGAGTATGAGATCACAGACGGGGGCTTCCTGCTTATCTTGTCTGGCACGGCAGAAGACGAACTGGAGGCAACTGCAGGAGTTGGATTCCTGATCTCTCCGCTGACACGTCGCAGCGTCATTGGTTTCAGAAAGCGTCTTCGAGAATGGCGGCCCTCAAACTGCGGGTCTGCGGTCTGTCGGGGGAACATGATTATCTGCAGCGCCTACGCCCCGCACAGCGGGAAGCCATTCGCCGACCGGCAGGCTTTCTTCTCCGCGTTAACCAGCTTCCTGGGCAGCCACTCCGCTCACGGACCGGTGCTGTTATTTGGCGATTTCAAAACCAGAATACACCGGCGCTTCCCCGCAGAAGAGGACGTACTGGGGCCTTCCATTTTCGGGAACCCGAGCGCCCTTCACAACCAAGAATCAAATAGGATACTCCTGCTCGAATTGTGCACATCTCGCATGGTCGCCGTCGGCAATACACTTTTCGACGAGACCCCGGAGCGCCAGATTATCTACTACGATATCGAATGCTCGCTGGCGGACCCCCCGGTGCACCAGAACTACGGGCAGTTGGATTTGACGATCGTGTCTATTGAGTGGCTTCGGTGCTTACAGGAAGTGCGCAGCACCAAGCACAGGGCGATCGCGTCGCATCATGTTCTCGTCATTGCATCCCTGGACGTCCACGTCAGTCGCGAAGACAACGCCCCCCTCGAGCCTCCACGACAGCTTGGCGCGCTTCGGGACGAAATGGTGGCCAGCGCATTATCCGATGCATTCTGTTCTCGCATGAGCTCAAGCGGGTGCGAGAGCACGGGCGCGCCAGCGTCCAGCAGCTCGCGTCGAGCATGACAGATGCTCTTCGTTGCGCTGCCAAAGACGCTCTCCCGACCCTCGTGAGGAGACCGCGGCGACTGTGGATATCTGGCAGGACGCTCCAGCTCATGGACCAGAGAGACTGAGCGAGAGCACGAGGAGCGACGCAAGAGGAGCGGCGCTTGCACCGAGCTGTGAGGGGTTCTGTCAAGGCAGACCGTTCGGATTGGTGAGAGAGCCAGCTTTCTGTCCTCCGGGGACTGGGCGCCGATCCGCGCCTTCACCGAAGGCGAAGTCGTTGGCGCGGCTGCTCGGATGAAGCAAGGTAGAGCGTCTGGCAAAGACAAGATCCCGCCAGAGTTTTGGAAGACAGTCTGCCGAGCTGGGACGCCTGCCTGCAGGTGGGCTGTCGAGTTGTGCAACGCATGCTGGACTGACGCAGCAGTTCCAGCAGAGTGGCACGAGGCGCTGGTTGCAACAATATTCAAAGAGGAAGACGTGGCCCAGTGCAAAAACTACAGGCCCATCTCCTTGACGGCCGTTGGCTACAAAATATTCGCTGCAATTTTACTGGGCCGGCTGAAAGCAGGCGTGGCCGAGAGCCGGATATGGCGCACTCTGTTCGGCTTCAATTCGAAGCATGGAACAGCGGACGCCAGATTTCTGGTCGGGCGAATTCTCGACAGGACTTGGGCCGAAAGGGACGGGCAGATCGTCGTGTTGGCGCTCGATTGGGCAAAAGCCTTCGACAGCGTCTCCCCGGAGTCTCTAACATCAGCTCGAGCTCTAGTCTCTAACATCAGCTCTGGTCAGCGGAGGTGGTGCGGGCGATCTACCGGGATCCCAGTTGCTGCGTCCGGGATGCCGGCTCGACATCGGCGCCGAGGGCGCAGGAATTCGGCATCAGCAAGGGGTGCCCGCTGTCGCCTTTTATCTGCGCGATCGTGATGACTGTGTTGCTGCGGGACGCGAAGGAGGAGGCTGGGCCGCTGCTCGACCTCTCCCAGGCGGTGCATGAATTGGTCTACGCCGACGGCGCATTGCTCGTGTCTGGCGAGTCCGAGACAGCGACGGCACACATGCGCAGCATCGAAAAAACCGGATCGCAGAACGGGCTGTAGTTCAATTGGCGCAAGCTGGAAGTTTTATCCGTTGGATTTGGGGTGCCGCAGAAAGAGAGCATTCAATTGTTGGGCAGCTTGATGTCAAACGATGGGAAGATTGGCCCAGAACTCTCCCGCCGACTCGGCGCCGCGAGGGCGGAATTCGACAAGTTGGAGCGAGTGTGGGGCCATTCCACGCTGACGCAGTCAAGGAAGCTTGAGATCTCCAACGTTTGTGTTCTCAATAAACTGCTGTGTTGCCTTCATACGGCCTTCCTGAACCAGGCATAAACGAAGAGGCTCGACGCATTCCAAGTGAGTTGTTTTGAGGCAGATACTTTGCATACCCCATTCATACGTTAGCCACGTGACGAGTGTCAGTGTTTTGAAGCAAGCAGACGTTTCCCCGCTGAGCAATATTCAACTGAATGGTCAGCTGCTGCTCCTGGCGCAATTGCCCGAAAGCCAGCTGATAATCCTGTCAGATACACTATCCTACGCCCTTTTTCATGCAAGCTAGCACCACAGAGCTTCAAGCGAAAGCGGGGGCGTCCCCAGAAAACTTGCACCGCAACAAATTTGCCCACGCTGTCCGGGCCGCGCAGGGCGAGGAGGCCCTGCAGCAGCTTTGGCATGATGGCGTAATTTCTGCAGTAGCCTGGCGCGCAGCCGTGAATCGGTATTGCGACGCCCTGTGAGGCCACGGCATTTGTGCTCATGTGCTTCGCACTCAGTTTTTTTGTTGTTCCTCTCTCTCTCTCCATCCTCGTGAACGTCAGAACCAACAACATCGTGGTCATCCTCTGGATCGGCATCGTCACCGTGAGTCATCGTCGACATTGTCATCATCACCATCATCACCATCACCGCCGACATCACCCAACACTCATACAGGCCATCCTCCATCCACCCTCCTCCATCCCTCCTGCCCTTCGTTTCCCATCTCTCTCCGCCCTCCTGCCGCAGTCGACTGAGGAGGGGATACACGGGACTGGGATCGAGTAAGCCAGCAGTGGGCCAACTATCGGGGAGACGTAAGACTCGGGCTCGGGGGACTCGGGTTGGCCCGACGGGGCCGTCATGAAAATGACGAGACCCAGTCTGAAATTTGACGCGGGTCCCGCTGCAAACATCCCACGAATGCTGGACCATCAAAATCCAAGACGCGCTCGTCAAAAAGCGTCGGCAGACCCGAGCTTCGGCGTACTCGAGCCTTACGCTCCCCCGAAACGGTTGGTCGGCCATGGGCCAGCTGCTACGGGCCGGCGAGGGGCTGGAGGAGGACGGCGCAGGCGACGACGACGGCGAGGACGACAAGCGTTAGGTCGGGCATGTCCCCCGACAGGCCTATTTTGGACGAAGGATGAAAATGCGCACACAATATACAGTAAATGTGCAACAATTGTAAAAAGTCGTCCCCTGATTATTTCTTGACTGCTTTCGAATATTCCCCCTGTAGAGGGACACGCCCGACTTAAGACTAGCGGCGGCGACGACGACGGCGGCAAGGCGCATGGCTGTCTGAACTCGGCGACGCGCTCCGGCAGGCCGAAGAAGGCCTGCACCTCGGGGCAGTTGAGGGCGTCTCGCCGGGAGCACAGCGCCTGCCCGCCGTCCACAGGCGGGAAGAGGGAGGGGGAGGAGGAGGGGGAGGAGGAGGATGAGGAGGAGGAGGAGGACAAGGGCGAGAAGGAGGAGGAGGAGGAGTAGGAGGAGGAGGAGGAGGACAAGGACCGGTGTAAGCCCAAGGCTCATCAACGATGTTTGAATACTACACCCTCCCTCCAAGCTCCCTCTTCACGGGCCCCTACAAGGGCTCATGTCCACAAGGGAAGTGCCCCGTTGGGGGAGGAGGAGGAGGAGGAGGAGGAGGAGGAGGAGGAGGACGAGGAGGGGAGGAGGAGGGGGAAGAGGAGGAGGAGGAGGAGGAGGAGGAGGAGGAGGAGGAGGAGGAGGAGGAGGAGGGTTCTCGCAGCGCCGGGATTGACGACAGCACAGACAGAGGCCGCCGCTTGTGCAAGTATGCACGGCGGCGAGGCCTCTCCCTCCACCCTCCCGTCTCGAACGGCTGCCCTCTCTCCCTCCCTCCCTCCTCCTCCTCTTCCTCCTCGTCCTCGCCCTCCTCCTCCTCGCCCTCCTCATCCTCCTCCTCCTCCTCCTCCTTCTCCGTCCCTCTGGAAACCGACCAACGTCGGCGCGCGCTGGTCCGCGACAGAAGCAACGATAACTCGGGCCACCGAGCAGGCGCGGCGGGGCGCTGCGGCTCGGGATCGCCGCGTGGCGCTGCTAGAGAGGAGAGAGGGGAGAGAAAGAGAGGAGGAGGGAGGATGAGGAGGAGGAGGAGAAGGGAGGATTAGGACGAAGAGAAACGCCCACTGCAAAACAAGGCATCAACATGGATAGGAAGAACACGGGTTCTCCTCTGAGTCGTCAGGAGGACGGTGAGAGGTGAAAGAGGAGGCGGATGAGGAGAAGGAAGGGGCAGACAGATTGAGGGGGAAGGAGGAGAAGTCCGCCTCGCCCAGAACCACCTGCACCTCCTCGTTTCCCTCCCCTCCACAGCCTCCCCCCTGTCCCCCTCCGTCTCGACTTCGTCAGCCTCTCCTCCCTCCCCTCCTTCTGCCCCCCCTCTACATCACCTCCAGTCCTTCCCTGTTGCCTTATCCTTTACCCTATCTCCTTTTCCTCTAGTGCTTCTTCTCCCTCCTCCTCCTCCTCCTCCTCCTCCTCCTCCTCCTCCTCCTCCTCCTCCTACACAACTACACAATACTCTCCTCTCTCCCCCGATGACGTCCGGAAGATATTCGCCCCCCCCTCCGATTGCTGTTTTTGACACAAACAGGATTCCCGGGAACTGGGTTTACGCTTGGGCTTTGTTTCAACATGTTGCTCCCGCTGAAGCTCTGGCCTCATTTTCGGCCTTCCGCTCGTTCCGAATCGTGCTCCCGTTGCAACGCTTGCCTCATTTTCCGATCGTGCTCCCGCTGCAGCGCTGGTCTTATGTGTTGGCTGTCGTATGCGTTGTTGGCAATTTGTGCTGGTTTCCACGTGTTTTTGGCAATCCGATTCTCTTCGGTCCTTGAAAACGCTGCTCTCGCTGCATCGCTGGCCCACTTTCTGCGCGTCTGGTTGTTCCAAAACGTGCTCCTGCTGCAGCGCGGGCGTTTTCGGTCCTGCCAATTAGGCCCCAAATCGCAAGTGATTACACATCCGGTTTCGATTCGTTTAGTTTTTGGACCGCAGGAAATATCAAGCGGGAGCTCCGTTTCTGCTTTCAGAAAGCGATGTTGCAAGCTGAGCCACCGGGTGCTCTCCATCAGCCCCGCCTTTTGGGAAGCTTGTCGCGGAACCCAGGGAACTAAACATGGAGCCGCGACTCCAGACCGGCCCGGCCCTTCGAAGACTATCTACTTACCCTCCAAGGAACCCGGTGCCCTGCTATGACATACGCTCTGCCGTGCTCTTCTACGCCATGCCATGCCGTGATCTACGATGCATCGCGCACCCTCTTGCGATCATTGCCCTGCTCGACATCCGACTGTGCGAATACAGAGGGATCTACGCCATGGTAAGGGATGGGAGGGAGGGACAGGACGTCAGATATGACGCGAGCGCATGTACCTTGTCCTCTCTCCCCGCCCCTCTCCCCCATCCCTCGGCTGCCGATCGGTGCGGGCGCCGATCGCATGCCGAGGTGGGCACCGATCGCATGCCGGTGTGGGATCTCGGGGGAGCGGGGCCTGACATGGCACCGGGAGCGGGGTGCCGCGGGTGACCAGGCGAACTGTCGCCCCAGCTCCTTGCAGATTTTTACAGAGGAGGGGGAGGAGGGAAAGGAGGAGGAGGAGGAGGAGAGGAGCCAGAAGAGGAGGAGGGGCAGGAGGAGGAGGAGGGGGAGGAGGAGGGGGAGGAAGATTTCCCTCCTGGGCGCGGCGCATCTGCTTCGCTCGCCGGGTCGCCGACGAGAGCGGCGGCGAGGCCGCGCGCGAGGCGCAGTGCCCACGCGACAACGTGGCAGAGCTGCTGCGGCGGGGAGCCTGCCTTTGATGGGCCTGTTTTCCACCACCATAAGTTGAAGGCGGGAAGGAGGAGGACGAGGAGGAGGAGGACGAGGAGGAGGAGAAGGAGGACGACGAGGAGGTGGAGGAGAAGAAGAGGAGGAACCCCTCCCCCTCCATTCTATGGTGGTGTTGGTGGAAAACAAGCCCATCAGCCTTGTCTTCGCGCAACTCGCATCGGAAAGCAAGGACGCCAAACTTCGCGCTCTCGCTGCAGCGCGGAGCGCCAAGCGCGAAGAGCTTGGCGCTCTTTCACGCCGCCCCCCCTCCCCAGGGGAGAAGAGGAGGAGGCTGAATCGGAGCCGAACCGCGAAGCGCGGACAACTTCGCGCCATCGAGGGCGCCCTTGCTTTCGATCGCTGAGTTGGAACGCGCACCAGTCCCAACAGTTGCGCCAGCTGTTGCTCTTGTGCCGTGGGAGGGGGGGGGGGAGTGGGAGGGCCCCGCTGACTCGTTCGACCTGGCCACATCGGCATCGGCTCCTCCTTCTGTCCCTGCGTCCTCCTCCTGCTCCGCCCCCCTTTGCCACCCCTGCTCCTCCTTGGCGGCGCGAACAGGGGGGTAGGAGGAGGGGGGAAGGCTTCTTAAAAGGAGACTGCTTCTTAGAAGGCACCTGCCTTGCATCTACAGACCAGGCCCGCGCCTTCTAAGAAGCAGGGCTGCTTCTGAGAAGCCGTCCCCCCTCCTCCTAACCCCCCTCTTCGCGTGGCTGAAGGAAGAGGAGCGTCGAAGACCCTCCTCATCCCCCCCCTCCTGCTGGGGCTCCGCAGACCGCCAACTGCACGAACCCAGACATCTGGCAGCTCCCATGTTTTCGATGCGTGGGCCCAAAGGGTGCAGACCACTTCCTTGGGGCCGGTTTTTCCTCCTCACCCCTCCTCCTCCTCCTCCTCCTCCTCCTCCTCCTCCTCCTCCTCCTCCTCCTCCTCCTCGCATTATTCGTATCATTATTCTTACTGTTTTTCTTCGTCGTCTGAAACTTTCTTCTTCTTGTTCCTCTTCCTCCTCCTCCTCCTCCTCCTCCTCCTACCCCGTAGCCATTTTGGCTCAAGTGGGATACCTCCCCACTTGGGCCAAAATGCTTCCACGGCCGTTTCCCTCGAGGAATCCTGGCCGAGCGTTCGGGCTCGGGCGCAATGGAGGAGGGATTCGTTCCTTGGCGCTGGCTTCGTCGCGGAGGACCGCGATGCCGTCCGGCTTGAAGGACAAGCCAGAGGACAAGGGTGCGCCACTGGCTTGAAGTACAAGCTGGAGGACAAGTGCAGGCTTCGCTCGAAGCTTGAATTCCGGCCCTCATGTCGATGTGCAGTGTTTCTTCAGCAACTTCGTTTCCACGGAGGTCGTAACGCTGAGCTGCAAGGCTCAAGTATGAGCAAGGGAGGAGGTCGCCACGTGGGTCAGCAAACCACCTTTCTCAACTCCTTCGGCGTGCTCCTCGGGGATTGTGGCCAGGCATTTCCGTCTGTCGCAGTGGCTACTTCGTCGGGATGTTCTTGGAGTTTTGAGGTCGCACCTTCCTCTTCCTCCTCGAAGTCGGCAAACACTCTTCTTTCAGGAAGCGTGCTGGTCCTCCTCCTCCTCCTCCACATTCTCTTGATCCACTTAGCCGGCGCAGCGTTTCACCCTTCATTCCGCGACGCTGCTTGAGACTGTGCTCCTGCCCACGCGCCGGACGCCGTACGGCTTGTGAGTGAGTGAGTCAATGTTTTTTCGCCCTCCCGAGGCCCCGCGAGGGCCCCCGGAGGCCGAAAACTGCCAAAATCCCGCGGTGCACCCATTTTTGTTGGAGCACCGGACCGGATCTCTGGACCCCCCTCCCCCTTGCCGCCTGCAGGTAGCCGCTCAGCGCCGCCTTGCGCGCCTCGAGGTCCGACGGCCCCCCACGGGGGGGGGCGCCTGGCGGATGGCGGCGCGGCGTCTGGCCCGCCACGGCGACCGGGAAGTCGATGAAGCCAGAGATCCGACGCTCCCAACAAATCGGAGCGGCGGGATTTTGGCAGTTTTCGGCCTCCAGGGGCCCTCGCCGAGCCTCGAGTCAAAAAACGACGCAGGACGAAAAACCGGCCCTGGGGAAGTGGTACGGACCTCCGAGGCCCACGCATCGAAAAAGCTGGAGCAGCCAGATGTCTGGGAATGAACGACGCCAGGGGGCCACGACGTTAACAAAAGAGATACGCCTGCTGGGAAAGACTGCGACGAGGGCGATCCAACTGAGAAGGCCTAAGACTCGGGTTCGGGGTACTCCGGTTGGCCCGACGGGGCCGTCATGAAAATGACGAGACCCAGTCTGAAATTTGACGCGAGCTCCCGCTGCAAACATCCCACGAACATTGGGCCGTCAACATCCAGGACGTGCTCGTCAAAAAGCGTCGGCAAACCGAGTTCTGGCGTACTCGAGTCTTATAGTGGAGGCCAGTCAAAAAGAAACCTTCCACAAGAAACCCGACCCTGAGAACCCAGGACGTCCAAAAATGTTGGTGTGGGAACGTCACGCTTTCCGTAGGACAGCCATCAAAAACCAAAGAAATCCAGGGCACCCTAGAGGCAAGCAGGGTGTTTCTTGGCATGTGTCTCCACTGTAGGTAAACACATGAAGTAGAAAGGCAGATCAAGCAGATTGGGTTCAGGCCCTCCAAAAGGGATAGTTGAACACGGCAGCGGCATATCGACTCCTGAAGTAGGAGATCGTTAAAAGTGGATTGGGATCTGGGGATCCAAAAATACATACTTCCAACGACAGACGGGTCACTGCCCCCACCACGATATCCCACTCCGCCTCCCAGGCATCACGCCTACCTTTGGGACGCCCACCGAGGCGAGGAAGCCCGCGAGCAGGCTGGGAACGCCTTGCACTATAAAACCACGGCCCAGGGGCGCCTATAGCTGCGCGACAGGCCCGCCACCCCCCAGGCATTTCCGAGATCGCCACCACACTCTCGGCAGAAGAACACCGCGTGAGCAATACTCCGACGCTGGGACACCACATGAGAATCACCCTGACCAGTTTTGAGGTAGCCCGCATCGTCGCCCTCGTGATACAGTCAACCCGTAGAGTAAGGACGCGCGATAAGGATGCAAGGGCCTCGGAAGGCCGCGTCGAAGCCTTTGGAGCGGGGCGCGGCCAACGAAAGTGGCCAAGGATAGGCCGAGGAGGCAAGGATGCAAGGGTATCCCTGGGAAGGTTGCCCATCCTTACTATGCGGGTTGATTGTAAGGAGGCTCTATTCCTGTCCCCCCCTCGCCCTTTCCCCCCCGCCCTGGCGGAGGCCCTCATCCTGCCCCATTGCTTCGTCCTCCCCCTCAAAGCTTCCCCTGCCCCTTTGCTTCCTCCTGCTTCCTTCTCCTTCCTCCTGCCCCATTGCTTCCTTCTCAGTGCTTCCTTCCTACTCATTGTTTCCTTCTCCTTCCTCCTGCCCCATTGCTTCCTCCTGCCCCATTGCTTCCCCGTTGCCTCCTCCTCCTCCTTCGATTTCACCTCAAAGCACCACGCAAGCAGAAGCTTTCCGAGGCGCGCGCGGGCTTTGTGGGTCGGCTCTGCACCTTCCTCCACACACACACACAAACACACACACACACACACACACACTTTTTGCGTCGGCGGCTAGGCAGAAAGACTGCGCTGGCGAATTCAAATAAAACGGGGCGCGTTAGGCGAATTCAACCACCATGCAGGAGGGAGGGGAGAGAAAAAGAAGGCGCCGGCCTGGGGGGTCCTCCCCACACACACCTTGTCCGGCGGGCAGGGGAGGCGCCGCAAGAGGTGTGAGGAGGGGGGCGTCTGCCTTCGCAAGAAGCCCGCGCTGACCTCCAAAAGTTCATGTGTATGTCGTCAGTTGCCCCACAAAGGCAGTGGGTAAACGGTCCGCAGGAAACCGAAGCTCTTGAGGAGGTCACGCGCACCAGCGAGGGCGGGACCGCCTGACGCAGGATGAAAACCCCGCAAACACTGTGCTTCCTGGCATTGGTCGCCAACGCCGCCTTGAGAGGCTTCGGCGCCATGGTCTTGTACGGCCACGTCGATGATTCACGTCGAGGGCGGGTCTAGAAGACCTGGCGGTGCTGTCGAATGTTGAGCGCGTGGGGCGCTGTGAAGGTTGCGGGACCTGATGCGACCACCCTTGATTTCCTCGGGGATCTGCTGACCCGGGTCAATCCAGACCCGGGTCAGTCAGGCCTTGCAGGAACCTGCAAGATCCTGCAGGATCCTGCAGGATCCTGCAGGACCCTGAACCCGAGCCCGGGTCACTGCGCCCCTGGCCCTCACTGCGCCCCTGGCCCTGCAGGATCCTGCAAGATCCGGCGCTCTGACTGATCCCCGATTTCCAGGGGCTGACGCAATGCCGGGCATGACCGCGCCGTTAAGATACAAAAAAAACAAGCAACTGCGTCGCACCCACAGATGCCTGCGGAAAACCCTTGCCGGCGCTGCAGCGTTGAGGTAAGCGACAAGCAACAAGCTAAACAGCAATGAAACATATAGATTGCATGCTACATTACATATACGACAACCCTTCGGTTGATAACCAACTGCTGGCAACTGCGATGGGTGTGATGATGACGATGCTGGTGGCGCGCCTTGAGTTGGTGACGACGCGTGATGACGATGTTGCGCCGCGTTGTGATCTTACGATCGATCTTACTATCGATCTCACTCGACCGATCTCACTATCGATTTCACATTTGATCAATGGAGCGATCTCAGTCGATCTCACGATCGAGCTCACAATCGATCCCACTATCGACCTCTTTGTCGGTCTCGCCATCGATCGCAATATCGAACTCACTATCGATTGCACAGTGGATGCAGATATCGATCTCACCATCGACCTCACGATCGATCTCACTATCAATCTTACTACCGATCTCAACACTTCTGGGTCGTTCACGATCTCACTATCGATCTCACTATCGACCGGGATACCATCGGGACACCACGGCAGGACACCGCGGGACACCAGGGGACACCACCGGACACTACGGGACACCGCGGGACACCTCTGGGACACCGCGGGGCACCACGGGACACCACGGGACACCACGAGACACCATCGGGACACCACGGCGGAACACCGCGGGACTCCATTGGGACAACGCGGGACACCACGGCGAGACACCCCCAGCCACCGCGCGCCCACCGGAGGGCCAGACTTGTGCATCCGAGTCGCCCTAACGACGGCGGGAGCATTCCTCTCGCGCGACCACGGCGAGACACCGCGGGACACCATCGGGACCACGCGGAACACCACGGCGGGACAACCCCAGCCACCGTGTGCCCACCCGATGGCCGCACTTTTGCATCCGAATCGCCCTGGCGACGTCGGGAGCACTCCGGCCCACGCAGCTTCGCCTCGCCCGCACGCACGACACGAACACGAAACCGAAACCGATTTCCTGGTGGAGGGCTCTCCGATCCGCTGCGATCTCACCCCCCAACTTCCGACCTGGACGGTGCTTGGTGCATTTACTCGTTCAAGCAACGTGGCGCTCCTGCGGACGCATGGCGCATGATGTGCTTCCCGCGCACGCAGGAGAGCCCATTATCGAATCGATAAGAGGGGTCGACGATCGAATTGAATCGGATCGGCGGAAATCGGCAGCCGAGTCGGGAGAAGTCGAATCGGCAGAAATCGGCAGGCCAATAGGCCCCCGTGGAGGAACGTCGGCATCCGAATCGGAAACCGAAGTCGAATCGCATCGGTATCGGAAGCCAACGACATCGGCGCGGAGCGAGTCGGGAGAATCGAGATGAGCCCTGCGCACGAGGAAGCCTGGGCGGGGGGCGGCGGAGGCGGCCGCGCGGGCGGCGGGGCTACTCCGGGCTGAACTGCCGCACCGCCGACTTGGGGGGTAGCTCCGGCAGGGCGGCGATGCGCTTCTTCAGCAGCTCGGCGCGCGGCACGCGCGACAGCCACGGCCCCCCTCTAAGACGAGGCCAGGACGCGGATAACTTCCTCCTCCTCCTCCTCGTCCTCCTCCTCCTCCTCCTCCTCCTCCGTAAGACGAGGCCAGGACGAGGAAATATCGGGTAAGGGTAAATCGGCAACCTCTGAAATACGGCGGATCTGGAGGATGTCTCGGACGCCGAGGCCTTCTCAGAGCGTTCCAGAACGCTCCGGAACAAATTGTCATCCCCGTGTTAACCCCATCCGACCTCTCGCGTCGTGGCCGATTCGCGACGAAGGTTTTCGAACATAACCCCCGTGGCCGTAAGAGAACGGCTCAGGATGCGAGGCCCGTTCCCGGGAAAGGGCCCAGGTCTCTGGGAGCCGCCTTGCGAGAGCGATCAATTCGGATGTCTGGAGCTAAGTGGGACGCCAAGCGACACAAACACAAACTGTGGACGGCCCGCGCGGATGGCTTGGATCTGCGCTGAATCCTCCTCCTCTGGCGCGTATGTCCAAGAAATCCTCGAAGACCGTCAACAGTTTCTGTCTATGCCGTTTTTGAAAGGCCTCTTAGATGGGGTCGGGGTATATGGGTTCGGAAGATCGTGCCGCATCGGCGACGCATCGACGATGCATCAGCGACGACGGCGGTGCATCGGCGACGCCAGCGTGAAGACAATCGGGCTCCGCATCGAGCCGCATCGCCAATACATCGGCGATGTGGGGTGGTCCTCCGACCCAATCTACTCCGACCCCATCTGGGAATCCCAGGGTCAACAAATTATGCTCATGCCGTTCTTTATTCTTCGAGGGGCGGCGATCGGGGGAAGGTCGGGGTTCTACTGACCCAGGTCAATCCAAACCCGGGCCAGTCCGGCTTTGCAGGATCCTGCAAATTTCTTCAACATCCTGCGGGATCCTGCACGCTAACCCAGGTCAGCGCAGCCTTGGCAAACATCTGGCGCTCTGACAAACCACCGTTTGCATTGACCCCCGTCTCAAGGCTCCCGATCACGAACATGATCCCCCCGCTGGCGAAAGCACACACACAGAACATCCAGCGGTATCCTCCCCGGGATGCACGAGAACTTCCAGCAAACACGAAGAACCGTACGGTACCCTGCCCTAACAGACCTCGATCATATACCTTGGTCCGGCTGTACCTCGACGGTCGAAGCCGTTTGGGAGTGGGTCGCCCGTCTGGAAGAGCTTTGGCATTTCCCATCGCCACATAATGATAACCACAGAGGAAGAGGAAAACAATTACAACAACAACAGAACGAACGTTGAACAACGAACCGCGCGCACGCATCGAATCCCCCTCACCAGCTTCGCGGGGGATGGGAGAATTCCAATGCGCGGTCTGGATGTCCGCGTCCAAAACATCCCACGCCTGCTACGACTGCCCTTACTCGCCTCGCCTCCTCGCCTCTACTCTCATGCGGCCCCCTTGCGATGGGGGACAGACGGCATGCCCGAAATCCGCAAAGTCTAGCTGTGCGATCGGGCGCTCGGGGATTCGCCCCGCAGTCATGAAACAGCGGATCGCTGTGCGATTGTGTATGCGGCGATAGTGTCGTGCCACTTGCCATCGCTTGCACGTCCATTCCACGTGCAAATTTCGGCGTCGTGCGCGTGCTCTTCCGCGCGATGATGCGGGATGCTCTTCGATGGCAATCGCCCCCCATAAAAACCACACGCCCGAGCGATGCCAAAGGCCACGCGGGCACGCGCACTTGTGCTGCATCGGCGGGGGGGCCTCGGACTGCAACTTCCGCTCGGGCGTCGGCGCGCGTCGCCGGGCACCTCCCCCGCGCGAGCGCTCCCTCGACGGGTGGGAGGACTCGTGCGTCGCAGCGCCGGGGGTTTCATCTAGGGGTTTCGCTCCGCGGTCTGCCCGCGGGGCCCCGCTCCGCGAAGGGCGCGGCGCTTCGTTGCGCGGCCAGGGGCGGCGCGGCGCGCGGCCGCGCCGCAGCGGCAGCGGCATCGGGGAACGATGCTGCGTGGGCGCCCCGCTCCGCGATGGCGGTGGCACCTCGCTGCGAGCACGCGCGGGTCTCGCGCGGGGGCGTTGTAGTGTTCGCGCGGGGGTCTTGGTCCGCGAAAGTGGTGGCGTTCGCTGCGTGACCGTGCGCGCGGTCACGCGCGCGGGTGTCCTTGTGGATGCGTCGCCGCCGCGTCGCATCAGTGGGCATCTCGCCACGCGAGCACCGCGCGGGGGGGGGCCTGCACAGGAACCCCGATATCATGGGAGATCCTGAGAATTTCCCATCACCTTAAAGTTTCCCAAGTGACACGTTTTCTGATGGAACTCCCAATCACCTGCTAAGAACATCGGATGATCGACCACTCGCATGCCAACTCGCGACCTGCGCACGACAACGGGTATCCTAAGAAATCGGATTCTGGCATCCCCCCATCAACGAGCGCGTTCATTGCCCATGATAAACGACGAAACGATTGAAAGCGCGCCCCCCCCCCCCCACCCCCCCCCCAATCCACGACTTAAGCACACCAACAAATACTTCACGAGTGTCATTGGCATCTCCCTCCCCGCGCATGCTCGACCAACCCACTGCGAATAGTCAATCACCTTTTGCAGCGGGCGCTCCATCGCCATGTATTTTGATCGCAGTTGATTGGACGACGTCAATGCGACTTTCATTGCGAGTGAAACAAACGCGTCTTCTCATATGATACAAAAAGCCTGGACTACCCAGATCTGCTCCTCGAATTGTTGCATTGGGCCGCTCCAGGTTTTTATTCGCCATGGCCTCTACCATGTCGATCGGCAACGAGCGAGCGACGCCTCCTTTGCATGCAACATCGATCCATCGAATTGGAGGGGCAGCTGATGGATGCCCAACTGTATTCACTATCATGCGATGCGCGTTCCTGACGTCGCCAGTCAGCCTCTCGACATCTGGAGCTCCCATCGCTGATGCTGCACCCGCATGCTCAACGAATTCTTTTGCAGACAATTTTTCCGATCGGAAACATTTCAACGCCATCTAGTTTAAAGGTTTGTCGCTGGTGAGGTCTCCAATCGAATTCGATGCAACCGGTGCTGCACTTGCCTCCGGCCTCTGCCTGATTCCACCGCGCGACGCCGCAGGGCGCCCGGCAACCGATCGACCTCCGTCATCCCTGAGCCGCCGACGAATCCCGCCGCGTCGACCCTCGCATGGTTCGTCGGCAGGCGGGCCATCCTCATCTACGTTAAGACGGAGTCGCTTCCTGGCGCCACCCTGCATCGACGCGTGGAGGGCGACAAAAACACGCAAAGGCTTGAAACGAGACGGCTACGGAGGAGGATGCGGAGCAGGAGGAGGTGCGTCGAGAGGGCCCTCGTAACGCACCTGGGGCCATATCGTCGAGAGGGTCTTTGAAGGGGGCCTGGGGGGGGGGGTCTCGAGAAAGTCCTTTGACCTGCCTGGGGCATGTCGTTCGTTCCAGAACTCGCCCCGAGAAAATGTTTGAACGCGGGCAGCGATGCTGTTGGCTAGGTGGGATGCGCAAGCCTGGATTTCACGAGCTTGGATCGACGCCCTCCTCCTCCCCCTCCTCTTCCTCCTCCCCCTCCCCCTCCTCCTCCTCCTCCTCCTCCCCCTCCTCCTCCTCTCCTCAGTCTCTCCCTCCGTCTAGCACTACTCGGTAGCATCGCCCCCTGTTGGGGCGCTTGCATTCAACGTTCTGTCGCGCCACCATTTCCCCGAAAACAGGTTCGCATGCCGGCCAACTTTTGATATGAGAGCGTCTGCGTTTTTCTCGCACCGCCCAGGGTGCAAAAGGCGCGCCCCGATGCACGCAGCGCCCGCGGGACCGATCCAACGGGCAAGCCATCGAGGGCGCGCTCAGGAACTCACTCTTCGGAGGGATCGGTCTGGGAGATCTCCTTGGGCGACTTTGGCAAGAGCCCCGAAGCCCAGATGCAGTACTCGTTGTACTTGTCGAAGTCCTTGATGCTCTTGAGCGCGATCGCCAGTTTTTCTGTTTCCGACAGTGGTTCGGTCGACTCCTGAATGACCATCTTCTCAAGTGAGGTGAAGTATTTCTTGAGAAGCGGCAGCAGCTTGCCGGTCATCCTTCAAGGTAGACGTGTACTTCGAAGCTGATTTGGCGCGCAGTTGACTCGACAGGGTCTACACGCGAGCGAGAGCTGCCCCAATCTGGCGCAGCACCTTCTTCGGGTTCTGCGCGATGCTGCCGAACGTCTCCTGGTCTTCCCCCGGGAGGTCCCGCGGGGCAGCGGAGCCAACTGCCTGGGCCTGGCCAGCGGGCCCCTGCTCGACGGGGGCCCCATCGCCACTTGAGCTTCCCCCCGTGCCAGAGCAGCTCGCGATGTCCTCGAGGGCCTCCTTCTTCGCCTGGTCGCCCGTGAGCTCGGTCGCGCGCTTTCGGCTGCGAGCGCTGGAGTCCGTCGCCGTCCTGGCCGCGGCGTCGCTGCACAACCAGAACTCCCTCTCCCGCCCCCCGTCTTCTCCAGCGTCACGATCTGGGCGGTGAACTCCACCCATGATGTCTAATTTCCAAATATTGCTCAGCGCCTTGGCCTCCCCCTTCTCGTTGACCATCTGCTGCTTGGACGGCCAGAGGCCTCCGTCGGTCGAGGCGTCGCCGCGCTCGACCTCTCCATTGCCCTTCCCGACGGACACCGTAGACGCACTGATTTTCCTAGCGAACCACCTCTTGAACACATTCTTGCTGGCGCTGGCATGCTGTCGCATGTATCCGTCTGGTTCGCGCATTTCAAATAGTACTGCGCGTTGCTGTTCGCCCTGCGCTTGGCCTCAGCATGCTGGATGGCCTGCTCGGTCTCCGCCATGGCCTCGGCGCTCGCAGCAGGGGGCCCCATCGAGCTTCGGCTTCTTCTTCGGCGGCATCTGCGCCGATCTGCCGCGGGGAATGCGGGGCCCCAAACGGCTTTGAGCACGCATTCTTACGGCAAAGAATCAACGCGCGCGCCTTCTGGTAGCTCATGGCCCACGGACGATATCAACCAAACTGGGGCGCCTCCCGTCAGCCCCTGTGTAAACGTGCTGCGCTTGCCAACCCCTGGACAAGAGCCCCCCCCCCCCCCCCCTGCCCCCCCCCCCCCCTCTCCTTCGCCCCTGGTGCCCGTCGACTCCGCCCTCCCGGCCCGCGGCCTGCAGGCGCCAAGGGCCATGCTTCGAGTCAGTCGGACGCCCTTGGATCTATTCCGTTAGACGGGCGCTCCTCTAGGATTCGCAACAATTCCAAAGGGAATCCATCCAAATTTCCCAGATGCCTCCACGCTTCTCCAGAGTCCTCCAGAGTCTTCCAGAAAACTCAAGAGTCCTCCAGGAGTTTTCGAATGCGCTGGCTTTCCAAACGATGTCAGGTTTTCCCGAATTCTCTAAAAGAACATCAAGAATTTTCTTGATTCTGGAAAGTATTATCTTTCGTATATGTATACGCACGTATTGCTTCATCGATCTGGACCAATTCTGGAAAATTCCCAAAAAGAAAATCCATAACATTCTGGAAACTAAGCACCCGTCGGAAACTCCCCCTATGCGCCCGTCCGCCCGTCGGATCTCTCGTAGCGCCTCACAGTAACACTTGCGGAGGGCTGCTCTCGATTGAGCGGTGGGTCCAGGGGGGGCGATGAGGGCAATGAGCGGCGCTCTCTCGCGAGCGCGCTCCTATCTTGACCGTTTGGCGGCTGCTGGCGCCGCGGGCAGCGCCCTGGCCCGCCGCCCCTGCCCCGCCCGAGAGATCGAGGAGAAGGAGGGGGGGTGAGAAGGGGGGGGGGGGGGGGGCAGGAGGAGGAGGAAGAGAAGCAAGATTCAAACGGGGGCTGGAGTGATGGAGAGAAGAAGTGCTCTGATCTCTGGCAGCCGGGCCCTCTGCTGCGCGCCGGGTCTCGAGCGGCTGCGCAACGGGCGCGCGCGCTCGTCGCAGACCGCAAGCGCGTCTAGCGCGCGCCGACGACGACGAAGTCAACGATGACAGAGGCGGGCGCCTTTATTTGAAAACGATGTGCCCCCCGCATGGCCGCGCAGACGAACGCGCGCGACCCCCGGCAATCCACGTGGCTCGACGCAAAATGCAGGGGGTCAGCGGGCGCGCGAGGGCACGGCGAGAGCGGGCGGAGACAGAAGATTGAGCAAACGGACGGGGGGGGACAGCGCGAGGACGATGGGGGGGAGGAGGGGGGGGGGGGGGGGGGGGGGGAGGAGGGGGGGGGGGGAGGACGAGGATGGCGAGCAGGATGAGAAAGGCTTCGACGATGAGGAGGCGGAGGAGGACAGGGGGGGCAGGTGGATTGCAGCCGAAGGATGAGCTTGATAACAAAGCAGCTACGCGCGCGATATCACGGGCTGGCAGGGTAGGGGTAGGAAGCGCGCGTGGTGGGGGAAGGGCTTGGGCCGAGAATGTGGGATGGATGATATGGATGCGCTGAGTGCTGAAGATGCGCTCTGCATCGCAGAGCGCGAAGCGGCCGCAAGCTTGCGCGCGCGCAGAGGGCAGTCGCAACGCCAGATCAGCAGCACCAGCAATCTGTGCTAGCGAATAATATCACCTGCAGCATGCGCGACGGAATAGCGAGCCGCGCGCGCGGCGCGGTGACCAGTCAAGCAGTGCACGATGTGTAGCGCAGCTCGCAGGCCATCATGGGTCGCTAGGGCTACGCTTGCTGACCTTCGACGGCCTGTCGAGTTCCATCTTGTCGGCGACGGCCTTCATCTCGGTGAAGTCCTTAATGATCAAACGAAACGTGGTCACGGTGGGGCCCGCATCCTCCACGGAGATCTGGTCCGGCGCCGATGCCGCAAGTGCGACGCTCACCGCCAGCGCGTCGACGCCGGCGTGGACAGACGCCGTGTAGCGCGACGCGGGGGCCGCGGCCTTCCACGCGCCGACGCAGAGCTGCGCCTGCCCCAGCGCACGCTGCATGCGCCCCATCTCGTCGGCTTCCTGGCCCTGGTCAGGACCCTGAACTTCAGCCGCGCCGACCTCCATCTCTGGCGCAGTATCTGCAGCGCCGTGACCTGTAGCACCAAGGAAGTCGACCTCGCTGCCACTGTCGCCAACGCCAGCTCCGTCGAGCTGATCGGATGCTGCGCCGCCGCGAGCACATTCACGTGGGGGGCGCCGCCTGGGGCGCCTGCGCTGCTCAGCGGACGGCCCAGCAGCTGCGAAAATTCAGCGCCGTTGTCGCCGGCATCATTGCGGCGCACCGCAGGGGCCGAAGAAACGATCATGAAGCCGCTCTCCTGATCAGAAGGCACTTGCGACATGCTGGTGTAGATAGCTGGCATATAGACAGTGCTCCGACACCTGGCGCGTCTGAGCCAAAACGGCTTCGCTGTTTCATTGGCGATTGTGGGTGAGGGGTGAGGGTTTGGGACTACGCCAATTCGGCATTGGGGGTCATGCCCGTTGTGGGTTGGGATTCGGGGTCGCGCGGACTGTTGTTATCGTGCGTATTTGCTCGCGTGCGCGTGTGTCTTGTCTGCGGGGGTGTGATTGTCGGTGATGAGGTGCTGTCGCCCGCTAGCTCGTCCCGCGATTGCGCGGCGCATTGCGCCATTGCTGCGCTGTGTCTTAACGTGTGCTGGTCCCAGCTGTTGTCCATGATCCTGCCTTGCTGTAGCACGCGCTTATACATGCTGGTCGCGGTGCTCGTGCATGTGCGCGTTCGTTTGGTGACATGCGTTGCCGCAACTGTTGCTTGTGCGATCTCACGGGGCTCCCGCCTGGAACTTCCGCGCATTTCGCTGATCGCCGGGGTGGTCGTTGATTGCTGCGCCGTCTACTTCCCCTGGCGATCAGCAAGTGCATTTAGAAGATGATGGCGCGATGCAAGGAAAGGGGGCCGAACGCACATGACGCTGCACAGCTGCGAAATCTCGGCGCCCCGAGCGAGACTTGAAACCGTTCGAAACAGCTCGACGGCCCCGCCCAATCGAGCAACGCATGCTAATCCACGTTCAGGATACGGTTGAGCTCGCCAGCGCCCCGCAGCCTGCGCAGCGACGCCATGAACTCGCAGGCCTTCTTCGAGGCCCCAGCCTTGGCCCCCTAACGGGGCAGCGGCAAGGGCACGCGCATTCGCCTCCTCCTCCCTCCCCCCCCCCCCTTCCCCCCCCCTCTGCCCCTCCTCGCACCGCCCCCCCCCCCCCCCCCATCCACAATCCCCCTTCTTTCCCCTCCTCTCTCCCCCCCTCCTCCTCCTTCTCCGTCTCCCCCCCCAGCCCCCCCCCTCAAAAAAAAAATCCCCGCCCCCCTCCCCCGCCCCCCCCCCCCCCCCCCCCCCCTCCACCACCGCCACCACCCCGCGCCCCCCCCCCCCGCCCCCTCCGCCCCCCACCCCCCCCCTTCCCCCCCCTCCTCCTGCCGTCGTCGCGCGCCGCCCCGCCCGCGCAGTCGCCGTCGTCGTCGCCGCCGCCAGGTCTCGCCGCCGCCGCCGCCGCCTTCCCCATCGTCGCCGACGTCGGCGCCGTCGGAGGATCAGGGGGGGAGGGGGGGGGGGGGGGGGATTGGCGATGAGGGGCGGAGAAAATGGAAGAGGAGGAAATGTAAAAAAAAAGAGGGGAGGGGAATGAGGAGGGAAAGAGGAGAAAGAGGGGGAATGAGGAGGAAATGTAAAAAATGGAAGAGGAGAAAGAGGGGGGGAATGAGGAGGGGGAGGGGGGGGGGGGGGCGGGAGGGGGGCGGGGGAAGGGAGGGGGGGGAATAGGAGGACAAGCAGGAGGGGGGCGAGGAGGGCGAGGAGGAAGAGGAGCAGGAGGAGGAGGAGGAGGGGCAGCGGGAGGAGGAGAAGGAGGAGAAGGATGAGGAGGAGAAGGAGGCGAAGGTGAGAAGGGCGAATTGGTTCGAACACCCGCGTCCTCGTCGGACTTGCCCGAGGATTGCAGGCGCTTGCGCTCGGCTGCCCGCGCCTTGCTGTGCTCCCGCTTGGAGTGGGTGGCCCACGTCACCTGGGCCCTTCTGTCAATCGGCGCGCTGCCCTTGCTCTTGCTGTTCTTGCCCTTCTGGCCCTGTCCGTTCTCGCCCTTGCGCGTCTCTTTCTCGTTTGCTTTGAGCCCCGTCCACTTCGCAGGTGCGAGCGGGCCCGTGGACGAGCTGCCGTCGGCGATCGCCTCGATCGCCCTCTCGCTCAGCGCGCCGCGCTGGCCGAAGTCCGCCGCCCAGCGAGCGCCTGCGATTGACCGGCGATGGCAGCCCGCGCGCGGGCGGCAACGGCGCCGATGACGGCGAATCGGGGATAGCGTCGACCTCTAGCTTCAACTTGGCCAGCTCCTCGTCCGTCTCGGATGACTGCGCCGGCGGAATGTGCCTGACCTAAGTTGGGGGCACCTCCACGTCGCTGCTGTCGTTGCCATCGTTGCCCTCGTCGGCTGCGTGACCATCGTCGTGGCCGATGCCAGCCTGTGAGTTCTGGTCGCCCTCGGTGTTGAGCGTCTGCCATATTGGCCCGGACGCGCCAGCGAACTGAACTGACGCGCTCCGCAACTTGGACTTATGGTCCAAGAGCTGTGCTACGCAAGCCCTGGCCCTGTACCAAGTCTGCTCGCGGTCCCCCGAGGAAATCTTCAACTCCTGATCCGCGATGATCGATGTTGCCGAGCTGGGTCTGGAAGCCCTTCTGGTGAACGTTCACCCCGTTGGTGTACTTCAGTAGCTTGGACATGCGCGGGGGCAACTTCTCCGCGTCGGCCCACGTCGGCGCGCTCTTGAATTTTGAGCGTTTGTAGAAGCCCGTTGGTTTCTGAAGCGCTGCAGGAAGAAAGGATGAGAACGCGCCAACGGCGCGTGCCTGCGCGAGGTCGCAGCTCTTGCGATAGCCCGCGGTTGTCAACACGACCCAGGGCACTTCTTCGGAAGAAGAATCGGCATCCCAAGCCAAAACCGAAAGCCAAAACGGTCATAGGAGAGAGGTGGAGAAATGCCAATTGGAAAAATGATGCGGGGCAGAACGGAAGGGGTCGACCCCGCTCGCCGCGGCCGCGGCAGCGGGCGCCCGAGAGCCCCCACCCCCAGTCTACGAAGTCTACTGGGCCCCCGAAGGCCTTTTGAGGCCGAAGCTGATTCCCCGTGGTGGGGGGGGGGGGGGGGGGGGGGCGTTCCACTTCAACGATCCCCCCCGACTTCATTAGACTGGAAGAAGGGGGATGGTGGTGGGGGCCCACGAAACCCTTAGGGATAACTTGACGTCGGGCAAGTCGGACTGACTTGTTCGTTCCTTCGGTTCAACACTGTTGTTACACTGGTCGAGGGTATACCTGACTCAAAATGAATCTCTCGCCGAATCGCCGCGCACATTCGCTGACGCATTTTCCAACTCTGAAGCGGACCGCGGGCATCTGCAACTCAAAATGAAGATTTCACCAAGCTGTCTTGTGGTTGTTTTGACATCTACGTTCGCTTTTATGCATGGTCGCGATGTGTTGTTGAACTGCTACATTTGTTTCCGCGCGCGCGTCCTAGCTGCATGCGTGTATTGCCAAGTGACGCACTGGGCGTCATCTGTAGTAGGAATGGGCCTGGTGTATTTTTAGGGTAGTGTTTTGACATGAAATGGTCATGTTTGGATAGGAAAACCGCTGTTGTTTCACACGATTAGCTTGTGATTCCACACCACTGTTTTGACACGCGCGAAATTTTAATTGACATGCGCGCTTTTAAATGGCATCAATGACGGTCTGGGCCCAGCTGCGGCCGGCCCCAACCCCCGCCCCGGCTCCGGGTTCCGGCCCCCGGCCCCGGCCCCAGCCCCGATGCCCGTTTCCAGCCCGGGCCCTGGCCACGACCGCGGCTGGTCCCCGCCTCGGCCCCGGCCCCACTCAATCCCCAGCTCTGGCTCCGGTCCCGGCCCCGGCCCGAAATCCCAACCCCGGCCCCGGCCCTGGCCCAGGCCCCGGCCGGCCCTGGCTTCCGCCCCGGCCCCGGACCTGGCCTCGGCGTCGGCCCCAGCCGTGGGCCCGGCTCCGGCCCGGCTCCGGTCCTGGAGCCGGGCCCCAATCTGGCTTCGGCCCAGGCCCCGGCCCCGGCCCTGGCTGCCAGCCCGCTCTGGCCCCTGCCCAGGTCGAAGCGCCCTCCAAGTCTAGTCCGCGGCCTCCCAGATGCCCAAGATGCCGAACCTAGCCGACAAAACGGCGAACGAAGCCTGGAAGTCGCCCCAGCAGGGCCCCAAGACGCCCCGAATGGTCCTGAAAGGCAACTGGCGTCGTCGACAACGTCGTCAACATCCTCGCCATTATGTCCCTCCGCGCCCTCCTCATTATCGCCGCGCTCTACTCGCCCCTGCCCTTCTTTCGCGCCCCCCCCTTCCGCGTGCACATGCGGCCCTGCTCGTCCCACCCTCCTCCTATTCATTCCCCCATGAGCTCCTATTCCTCCTCATCCACCTCTTCCTCCTCTTCCTCCTCCTCCTCCTCCTCTTCCCCCTCGCCTGCCCCCCTCCTCATATTCCCCCCCCATGTTCCGCGCCCGCCCCCCCCCCGACCTCAGGGTCGGCGGCGCTGGCCGTCAGGCCTTCGCATCGATAGCAAATTCAAATACGGAAAGGGGGGCGCTTAAATCTGATGGGGGGGGGGGGGGGGGGGGGGGGGGGTGGGGGGGGGGCGGGGGGGGGATCCTGATGCTCGGTTAGAGAGGAGAACATACGAGGTCCACGGCCGATGTTGTACAATCTATGTTGCACAACACTTGTGCACTATGGTGTGAAATCTGAATTGTGCGATGGGCGTCGCGCGACAAATGGATGGGTGGCTCCGTCCCGAAGCAGGGCCTGGGGGTCTGAAACAACGCAACCTTTGGACGAGAGGGTCGCGGAAGGTTTGAACGCCTGAGGGCCCTTCGAATAACCGTGGGCCCTGCGGCCTCCGCTTTCCATATTCTCCAGCGCCCATGAGCGCCAGTCCTTGCGCGCCTGCATAGCAAATGCACAACTCGAGGGCTTCTGCTACCGCGCAGCGCAAGTTGTCGAGGCGGCGAGAGCAGCTGGAATGCGAAAGCGAGCCGCCAAGGCAGTCCTGACCTAGCTGGCAAGCAAATGCCAAAAGACGGGGGGCAACCGGGAAACGGGTCAGAGACGATCACAACCATGAGAAGGGGATCCGACAGAACACGCGCCGTGACCAGGGCCCCGTCGGGCCAACCAACCAAGGAAGACCTGTCCGAAAACTTCAGTGAATTGGCATGCGGCCATTTCATGGCGCAGAAAAGGTGGGCATTTCACGCAGCCCAGGTCCTTGCCCAAGGGCGGCCTCCAATGGGTGACGGGCCCCATGATCCGAGAATCCCAGACAGGCAACTCCACTCCAAAGACCCTAGACAGCCCCTTCTCGCATTGGTTGGCCCACGCGCCAGGCGCTCCGCCAAGAAGGATAGACGTCAATTGAGGGCCGCCCCCCCTCAGCGCGCGGAACAAACGCTCCTCCGCCTTCTCGTGAACTCGGTCAAACTCGCGGGCTTCAGGAAGCGGGCCGAAGGGCGCGGCGGTGGGGCTCTCAGGCGGGCACCTGAACTCCAGGTAACACACCTGCGCCGAGCCGGCGTGAAACTCCAACGCGACAGGCGCGCGAGGTGCGAAGCCATGATTCTGAAACTGCACCACTTGTTTAGCCCCCTTAGCACACCAGAGCAGAACAGACAAAACAATCGCACTGCCGAAGAACGCCCACGCGACGCGCAGGGGCCCCTGAGGTGAGCAGCTGGCCAACCAACTTGGTCACGCACAACGAGGACACAAAGGTGGCGGGCCCCAGGTTCCAGCCCCCTTCCGAAGATGAAGGGTCTCCCACGCGTAGCCCCGAGGGCCCCCGCAGCCGACAGAATATCCAAGTTCCTATCTGAGAGACCCTCTGGATCCCAGAGATATACCGAACAGAAAAGCCCAAACCGCCCTAAGTGGCACCTAGAACATTTGCATCCGGCACCTCGAATTTGTCCGTTGGCTTCGACGCAGCGAAGCCTTGAGCCGATTAGGACGCAACTTTCTTGGACAGAACCCTGACGATTTCTTGGGACCATAGGGGCCATCTCGGAGCCATGAAGATCGCCAGGGCCCCTCTCTTGGGCCGTCTTGGGGCCATCGTGGGCCGTCTTGGGGCCCTCTTGGGGGCCTCTTGGGCCGTCTCGGAACGAGCTTTCGGGCCTCTTGGGCCGTTCTTGGCCCGAAGAAGCGACTAATAATATGATCACGACTACACCTACCACTACTACCATGCTATTATTATCACTATACGCACGCAATACGGCGATTACTTATACCATTACCGCGAATATAACATTATTGTCCCGGGGAGGTCATCCAATGAGCCTGACCCCCCGGGGGGGGGTCGGGCTCTTTGGATTACCTCTCCGGGGAACCTGCCGCTGCAACACGCGCATTTTGATGGGACAACAGCTATTGACAGACGTGGTGGTAAGACATGATGACGGCTGCGTCGATGAAGATGGGAATGAATGGAAGACTTCATCGTCGTCGCGCCCAATGTCCAAAAAAGGCCCGACGCCGCCCCCCTGGGAGATTCCGTCGGGCGTCTCTCAACGAAGGCGACTTGCTTATTGGACGCGGCCGGTGCGCAATGAGCAACCCAAGATTCCCGGGGCCTCGGAAGATCAGTTCCGGCTTGGGCAGGGCCTTGGTGGCCTCCCAGGGTCCAATTTCGCTCTGGGCCGCCGCATGAGGGGGGTTCCCGGGGTCCAATTCCGGCTTGGGCCGCTCCTGAGGAGCCTTCCCGGGGCCCAATTCCGGCTTGGGCCGCCGGTTCCCGTGAAACGCATGCCTGCTGACCGCCATCTTCCGAGATTGGTCGCACCTGGGACCCTTATGGTCCCAAGTGTGACCAGGTCCCGGCCTCCGGAGTCTCGACGTTCCCCGCCGCTGCGGCGAGTCTCTGAGACCTGCCCGGAGACCCCCGGTCCGGGCCCCCCGCATGCATGGCCCAAGATGGCGGGATGACCCCAGCGCGACATCGCGGCCCAAGATGGCCCCGAGACGGCCCAAGAGAGGGGCCCCGGCGATCCGCATGGCTCCAAGATGACCCCTATGGCCCCAAGATATCGCCAGGGTTCTGTCCAGGAAAGCTGCGCCCTCATCGGCTCAAGGCTTCGCTGCGTCGAAGCCAACGGACAAATTCGAGTTGCCAGATGCAAGTGTTCTAAGTGCCACTTAGGGCGGCTTTGGTTTAGAACTGGTAGACGTCGCCCTGGGGGGCATGCGTGAGACGCGAAATCTCGCGATGCGGGAACGCAGCGCGCCCTCCCCCTGGGGCGTGCAGCCCCAGGGGCGAGCGACGCAAGATCGAAGCGCCCGCTGAGGGCCCCCCCCCCCCCCAGGCCCGAAGCGCCCGGGGCCCAGAGGGATTCCCACCCCGGGGAGAGGCGAGTCTGACTGGCACGGGAAATAGCTTCTTCGGTCACCAGCTTGCGCTGCTGAACGAGCACAACAGGCGCATTGACTAGAGGTAACCAATCCTTCGCAGACTTCCCAACTGTTGCCATTCACCGCGGTCACGGATGGGCGCAAAGCAGAAGCAGGAAGAAGGGGGGGGAGAGAGAGAGAGAGAGAGAGAGAGAGAGAGAGAGAGAGAGAGAGAGAGAGAGAGAGAGAGAGATAGAGAGAGAGAGAGAGAGAGAGAGAGAGAGAGAGAGAGAGAGAGAGAGAGAGAGAGAGAGAGAGAGAGAGAGAGAGAGAGAGAGAGAGAGAGAGAGAGAGAGAGAGAGAGAGAGAGAGAGAGAGAGAGAGAAGAGAGAGAGAGAGAGAGAGAGAAGAGAGAGAGAGAGAGAGAGAGAGAGAGAGAGAGAGGAGAGAGAGAGAGAGAGAGAGAGAGAGAGAGAGAGAGAGAGAGAGAGAAGAGAGAGAGAGAGAGAGAGAGAGAGAGAGAGAGAGAGAGAGAGAGAGAGAGAGAGAGAGAGAGAGAGAGAGAGGAGAGAGGGCCCCCCACGGAGGCCTTCTGGTCACGACTGTCAGGCATGTAGAAAAATTGAAAATGCCCCCCCCCCCCCCCCGTCAGGCTGAGCCCGCGGGGGGGGCGCCCTTTCTGATCGCGGTCACTATGCTCACCAGCAAGCGTCTCCGCAGCCCGTCTGTCGACCGCGGCGGCGACGCGCCCGACCCCCTGGCGCGCGCGCGCTGGACCGCGGGCTGCGAGAGACCCTGCAGACCCCCAACGGGGGCTGGTGATCTGCTTGAGTCGCTGGCGCCCCCGTCAGGCGGGGTCGCCGCTGCCTAGCCCGCAGGCAACCCTGGGGCTGACCCTGCAGGCGCTGCTGTCGGAGTGGCCTCGCCGTCGTTGCCTCGGCGACGCTTAGACTGGAGCCTCGCCAAGTAGGCGGCGTGCTCTGCGCGAACAGCCCCAGCCATCTCCATCGCGGACTCAAAAAGTGTCATGGCCATCTCGGAAATAGATTCCTTGAACTGCTGACGGCGGCGGTTGGCTTCTTCCAAATCCTGCGGATCGGGCCCCATCGCGGGCAAGATCCTCTCTGCGCAACCCGCCGTCGTCAATGGTGATACTGTTGACATTGACTTCCAACAGCTCGCGCAAGAATGGCGCGGGCCCAGCAGCGCCCGCGGCGGGCTTAGGCGGCGCGGCCTCGACCACAAGAGAACGCTATCGCTGAACCAGCTCCGCATGCTGCTGCTGCATGGCCTGGTGCTGTCGACCCAGGTCTGCGAGGAGCTCCTCCTGCCGACCCAGGCTCTCCTCCCATTTGACGTACTTGTTGGGCTCCACCTCCATGCGCTTGTCGAGCTTGCCAAGCTGCCAGTGGAGGTCGTTGACCTGCCCCCGAAGAGGCTTGGGCGCGACCTTCGGGGCCCAAGCGACCATGGCATCAAATTTGGCCTGGTGGCGCTCGACCATGTCCGTGTCTCCCTCTTTCTTGGCGACGGCGATGACCAACTGCAAGTCCTTCGAGCCCAGGGGGCCATCGGTGCAATGTGCCACTCCGCCTCCGCCATGACCTGGAGGCTGGATTCCTGGCTGGAGAGCGCGCCGCTGCCACCGACCAGGAGGGGCCCGATGACCAGGGGCGAGAGGATGCAGTGAAAGCGTCAAGCCACAATGCTTGCAGACGCTGGTCGCGTTGCTGTTCTTCCCGCAGCCGCACGATATGCACTTCCACTTGCCTTGTGGCCCTGCGCCCCGCCACTGCTGATGCTGCTGATGTTGGGAACACCATGGAAACACCAAGGGCAGGATGCTGTCCAGGGCGGCTGCGAAGAGGAGTCACACCAGGACTTATAGCCCCCGCCATGGCGCATCGCTGAAACTGAGACTGAGAGTGCCTGCAAAACCCCTGCCGTTCTGAATCGAATGCCTGCAAAACCCCTTGGGCGCAGAACGGCTCTTGAGCCAAAAAGGCTTGAGCCAGAATGGCTACGGACAGCGACATTCACGTTCCAAGAAGGCCCCACGAAAACGTGATGGCCAACACCCGTGGGACGGACTTCCTTTCCTCGGACTGGCGGAGACAAACACGTTCCCGAAAGGTTCTCCTGGAACATGATGGTTGCGGCCGCATTCGGGATCTTCCTCTGGGGACATCTTGGTCCGTCAGGGCAATATTGGGAACTCTTTGGGCTGTTCTGAAGCGGTCTGGGGGCCCAATTGGGCTGCCTTGGGGCTCCATTGCGCCGTCTGGAACCCCTCCGGGGGCCCTTTCTGGACCTTCCTGGTGCCGTGTTGGGCCCCTGTTGGGCCCTCCTGAACTTGCTTTGGGGCACACTTGGGCGCCTACTGGGCCATCTTGGAGCGATCTCGGGGGCCTCTTCGACCGTCTCGAGCGCTCTAGTAACCGAGAAGCCGAAGATATGAAAATGGCACAAGCACGTGCAGAAAATCCATAGTTGTTGCCTCCTGGTGGCCTCTTGGGGGTCGTCTTCGGGCCCCTTTGGTCCAGCCGGGGACACTTCCAAGCCATCACGTGGCCATCTTGGTCCCATCTTGGGCCAATCGTGGAGGTCTCGGGGCGCTCGTCGGGCCCTCCTGAACCCTCCTGCCTGGGGCACTCCGAGGCCATCATGGGGCCATCTGTGGCCGCCTTGGGCCCTCCTGGGGCCGTCTTGGGACCTCCGGGGGCGCTCGCGAATCAGCCCAAACGTCCGCGCCAGAAATAGTCCCAGGTCAGTGTTTTGGATAAGTACGTCTTGTATGAATGCAGCTATATGTATAGATGAATATGCAAATATGCACGCATCCATGAACATATACATACATATATACACGCACGCCAATATATACATGTATATGTATTTATGTATGTATGTATGTATATATATACACACATATATATATATTTGAAATTGTGTATACATATGTGATTGTATTCCTACGTATGCATTTACATGTAGAAGTAACTATGCCTAGGCAGCGGTTTTGCATATACGTATGCATATGGATATGCCTATACAATATTCATGGGTATACATTGGTATACAGATCCAGATACAGTGGGATGCATATCCATATACAGTGGTCTACATATACTGTGATATACATATACAGTGGTACACATATACACGGACGTATACAGTGTATATATATACATAGTCATATACACGGACATATACACGGACATAGACGGACATATACATATGCAAAGTATGTATATATACAATGGTATGCATCTACACGGACACACATATATAACCACAGTGAAACACATGGGTATACAGTGGTACACAACATGCATTGATGCACCTAAACAGTGGTATACATATACATGTCAACCCATATATACAGCAAAGATGCACATATACACATATATATGTGTATATATATACATATGTATATATATACACGCAAATACATAGAACATATACATTTGCACACATACATACACACATCCATCTCAAACTGTAGATGCCTGTACACACGTGTGATTACTGCATGTGCGTACGTGGTTGTGTATATATATACATAGGTATGAGTATGTGTATATATATATATGTATATGTATATGCATATATATATACATATACATATACATATATATGTATATATGTATATATATATATATGTGTGTGTGTGTTTGTGTATATATATATATACATGAATACGTACGTATATAATCACCAGAACCATTGCGTGCGCTTCGTGCGCGCTCAGGTTCTAGCAGGCCCCAGGTTTTGTCGAGTTCGCTGTTCTATTGAACTTGTGGGCCACACCCTACGCATTACAACCCGCATTCTGGCAGGTGTTCGGGGAAAATGGTTGCGTAGGGGGGCGGAGGCTGGATGAATCGGATTCCCAAAAAGCCTTCTGGAAACATGGGTTTTGAGGGCGTCTTGGGGGGCCTGTTGGGGCGTGCCGTCGTCGTCGTCGTCGTCGTCGCTTCTTGGGCCGCGCCGTCGTCGTCGTCGTCGTCGTCGTCGTCGTCGTTGTCGTCGTCGTGGTCGTCGTGGTCGTCGTGGTCGTCGTCCTCGTCGTCCTCGTCTTCGTCGTTTCGTCGTCGTCAAGAAGGCACTTGGGGCAAGCTTTGTGCGAAACAATCCGCAGAGGGCCGCGAGAAGGCGACCAGGCATGTTCCCAGTCAACTTCTCAGACAGCTTCCAACTGCGTGATTATAGTTCGGAATCTCCGGAGAGACTCTCGGGCCCATGATGAACCATGTCCCCGGAAGGGTTTCAGGGGACGTGATTTCTTGGATTGTGTGTTTGGGGGCCTCTCGGGCGTTCCCTAGGGGCCTCTTGGGGGCCTCGGGGAACTCTCGGGCCCATGATGATCCATTGCCCTGGAAGGCTTTCTGGGGACATGATTTCTTGGGGTGCATTGGGGGGTCTTTTGGGCGTTCCCTGGCTTGGGCTGCCTGGGGGCCTTGCAGGGTTTCGCGGGGACCTCTTGGTGGCCTCGGGGGGCCTCCTGGGGGCTTCTACGGCCAGAAACCTCGAAATATCGGTTGGCGGTCCCCCTTTGGGCCCCCTCTTGGGGCGCTCGTGGGGCACACTTGAGTTGTCTGGGGAGCTTCCTGGGTCGTCTTGGGGCATTATTCCGGGCCTCGTGAGCCGTCTTGGAAAAATCTGAAGGGCCTCCGAGGCCATGAGGGAGCGCTGGGAAGCGGGAAAATCGAGAACGCCAGAATCCTTCAAAACCTATCGGGAAATCAACGGGCTGCGCCTCCCACGGCCCTTTTGGGGATCCTCTTGGGTGCGTCCTGGAGCGTGTTCGAATCCTCGTCGGCCATCTTGAGGGCATGTTGGGCGTCGTCGGGGCCTCTTGGGACAGTCTTGGGCCCTCTCGGGACTTTCCTAGCCTGTCGTCGCCTGTATCGTGGCGGGCCGCCTCGGAAAACCTGTGGGCGCCCCCATTGATGCGCTCTTGGGGCGCACTTGGGTTGTCTGGGGAGCCTTCTGGGCTGCTTCGGGGTCCTCGTCGGAGCCTCGTGGGCCGTCTTGGGGCGATCTGGAGGGCCTCCGAGGCCGGGAGGAAAAGCTGGAAAACTGGGCAAGCGAGAATGCCAAAATCCTTCAAAAACTGTCGGACAATCAACGAACTGTGCCTCCCAGGACTCTTTGGGGGAGCCTCTTGAATCCGTCCTGGAGCGTGTTCGAGTCCTCGTCGGCTGTCACGACGGCGTCTTAAGCGTCTTCGGAGCCTGTCATGGCCTGTTTCGGGGCGGGCCCAGGCCGCCTCGGGAGCTCTGGACCCCCCCCACAACCTTCAGCGGGCGCCCGTGGAGGGAACATGAAACGGCCCGCCACCCCCCCTCCAGCCTACTCCGATATATTGGTGTATATATATATATGTATGTATATATATATATACATATATATACACATACATACATACATACATACATACATACATACATACACACATACATACATACATACATACATACATACATACATACATACATACATGCACGGGGTAAGGCCTCAGAGAGCCCTCAGGGGAACCCTCTGGGAAGCATGACGTGCTGACGAAGTCGCTCGGGGAGCTGTCTTGGGGTGATCGTCGGCGTCGCAGGGATCTTAGAGCGTCCCTGGCCGCTCTGTGACCCTACTGGGGCGCGCCGATCCTCCCATGCGGAGCCATTTGGGGACAAGGTTGGGAGCCTCTGGGGCCGAGCTGGGACGGTCTGGGCGTCCTCTGGGGCTGCTGTGCAGCGTGGGGATGCAGAAATGTTGCATGGAGAAG